>CAIGRB010124732.1:95175-110069 GCA_903798255.1 Fraxinus quadrangulata | reverse complement strand
CTTTAAAAAAAAAAAAAACTCTACTCCCTAATTGTATTATTTAATTACATCCGCTCAATCAAATACGTGATAAGGATGAATTATGAGCCTTTTCAATGGAGTTAAAGCAAGGGGTCATAAAATGATGGACAACTTTTGTACGGAGGCCAAGTGCTTGAATCTTTATCCATTAAAGAAGGAAATTATTGGAGAGTCTAACTCAAATTTCCATCAATTACCTAACTTTTGACAAGAAGCACAAAGGGAGTGTTTTTTTTTTTTAAATAATTATAATTGGTGATCATGACGCCTTACTATACATTATAATGGGGTTGTGTAGGTGGGGTTTAAAATAATCTTCTTGGATTTTTTTACTAATTTTATAGTACTAAGGTCAATAACCCTTCTTGGATTCTTGTAATTATTTGGAGAGTGGCCTAATTGGTGCCATATTAGGTTGAATATTCTTTTGATGGAATTGCCAATACAACCATATTAGTTTAAGGGGTAATTGCAGCAAAATTTCAAATATTTGAAATATTAGCAGATTTTTTTCAAACTTTTAATTTGTTGCAGCCGTCACCCCTAACATTTTCAAATGTTGCAGGTGAAGTCATTTTGGACAATTTCCATTCATTATTCTATCGGTTGAACAAAAATTTAACTTTGACTACATTTTTAAAATTTTCAAAGGGGCAAAATAGTAACTTTTTATTTATCATATTAAATCATTAAATAAAAAAATAATAAATAATAAAAACACACACACACACATAATCGTCTTCTTCCTCTCAACCCTCACCCACCCCCATCTCAAACCCAAAATCCACATCGACCATCACCTCCTCCAGATGATAACTGAAGCTGAAATACTTTTGCTCCTCCGAAGGATTGAGATTTTGGTTTCTGTTTTCTTCCATCATTTGGCGAAATAGGTGCCGCGGTGGCCGCATTCTCCAGAGTTTCCATTGTCAATGTGAGTTCTCGTGGAAAAATGGCTCTTTGAAGCACTCGTATCCATCTATTGTTCTCCATCTATGTAACGATCCAAAATTAATTTGATACATTACTAATTGCCTTAGATATTTCAGAATGCGCTCTCAATGCAACACTAACGGATTTTCCCACTCTGTCCATTTCAAATCATACCAGTTTCAGAGAAATTTGGCCAGGTTTGTCTATCAAGAGTATGACAATTGAATCAAACAACAATTGCAACAATCAACCCCAAAAAGAAACATATGTTTACATTGCCACATATTTGAAAAACGAAAAACAAAAAACTATATAAAAGAAATACAACTTTAAAGCCACGGCAACAACATTACAATTGCTTACCAAGTGGAATGTTCACCAGATTGCCTGTTAATTATTGATACTGCGATTGTGTGTGTGTGTGGGGATTTTGGGTTTGAGGTGGGGGTGGGTGAGGGTTGAGAGGAAGAAGACGATTGTGTGTGTGTGTGTATTTTTATTTATTTAATTATTTAATGTGATAAATGGAAAGTTACTCTTTTGCCCCTTTTAAAATATTAAAAATGTGATCAACTGATAGAATTATGGATGAAACTGCTTAAAAGGGCTTCACCTGCAACATTTGAAAAGATTATGGGTGACGACTGCAACAAATCAAATATTTGAGGAAAGTCTGCTAATATTTAAAAGGTTTGGGGCCTTTGTTGCTCTTATCCCTTAGTTTAACTTGTTGATTCCCCCCTTGGGAGCTCAACTTGCAAATTTGATTAGTTGAAATCAATATTTAGTCTTCCAAATTTATGCATTAAGTTCAAAATTTGAATGAAAATCAACCAAGTGTGATATTGATGTCTTTATTTCTTGGTGAAGTGTAAATTTTGTTGGACATCTAATTAAAGTCAACTTAAGCTTTAACTTGTATCTATACCCAACCTGGTTGAGTTTATGAAAACTTGTAAGTAATCAAATGTTGACTAACGAAAAAAAGATTAAAACTAGTTCGTTTTCTCACTACAATAACCTACTATTCTTCAAACAAAATAACTTAATCCCGATATATTGCAAACACCATATAGTAGAACTACAACTTTGTTTCAACTTAGCTTCTTAACAACATGCTCATGTCACATAGATGTCCAATTTGTCTTGTCAAGCATATTTATAATGAATAAGCAGATACCTCTACAAACTCAGTTTAGCTTTTTTAACATAATTTTCAAGTAAATAAGTTCACATAATGCTCAGCACCAAAACATCAACACGTGATGCTGGCAGGGCTTGATGGGGTGCCTTTTAGGGGCAGGGATGCTAGCACTTAAGCATAATTCTCTGTATCTTAAAAGCTGTAAATGACGGTTATATTTGTCAAGTTGAAAAGGAGTGCAAATGTTACATAGAACTTATTTGCTAATGTCCGAATTCAAAAGGCAGTGGCTGGCTTTTCCCTTATTTCACCACTGGAGTATGCCACACACTAAAAGGACAAGAATTTAAATTTTTATACTCCCTTTTATATTCTCGAGTCCTATCCATTCCTCTCTATCCAACGGTCACATTATGCCTCACAAGCACGTTGCACAGAAAGCCCAGCCCTGCACTACAGTCAGGCTACCCAAGTGAAAAAAAAAAAAAAAAAAATGAGAGCCCGAAGGCTCGCCAGGGCCAAGAACAGGTAACGAGGGCTTCAAAAGCAGGACATGTCGGACCGGTTGACACCTCTAACAAAGGGGGTGGGAACATGGAAACATAGAGTAAATAACACCACACCAGTTCAAACAGATTACTGAAACGAAATGATACCAAGCAAAGAAGTAGATATTCCAGTTTGAGTGTTTGACACGAGATAAACTCACTAGATCTTCTACGAAGAGAGCTATGAAATTTAAAAGTTTGCAGAAGCTTCTCTGCCAGCTTGAGTGCAATAGAGAGAATCAGTACAATGATCATTCAATGTGTCCTTCATAATTCCGTCCAATCCAAAAATCGAACAACAAAATTACACAAAAGTTCTTTTTTTACACTTGAATGCAATGATACTGAACTCGTATCTTCATCAGAGCTGCAACAGGAACTCACAAACATCTAGATCGAGAAACTAGACAAAAATTAGCGACTTTAGAATGGCAAATAAGGAATTCCGAAAAAGGTTAAAACCATCACAAAAGATCTTATTTCATTATTATATCTTTCACTAGTGACTCTGAAAAACTTACATGGAACACCAGCCAAAAGAATCGCTTGTACATTCCTCACGAAATACCCTGTAGTAAAAATCAAGGGAAGAACAAAGCTGATCTGTGGCTCACAAAAACACCACCAAGCTTGTATGTATGTATTCTATAATATTGACAAAAACACCACCAAGCTTATACATCTGCCTCAAGCAAGCAAAGCAAGTCACCCACTGAATCTCCAATATATACGGTCAGAGTCTTTTTGTCCTTGTCGCAGTTATGCAGAATATTAGTAAATGCTTCAACCTTGTCAATGGGAGATGCAACCCACATAACAATTTCACCAGTAGAGGAAGATTCTTTGTAGACAAACTGGTTTGCATGTACATTTATAATGTCTAAACCACCTACTTGAAATCATTAGAAACGCATTAACATAGAAACAACGAATACTCCACAAGGTATTGTATTGCAATGGAACAGAGACAATTCATTGGACTGCCAAGTTCGAAGTACAGGTAAGATATAAAAATATAGTACACAAGAAATGCTTTCCAGAGGACAACAAAATGCAAAATTCTATTTCATACAATTATTTCTTTTAAACTTTTGATACATGTTTCCATGTATCTTGCTAGTTTTTTGATTACTAAACAGGATAGTTTTTACTCAATGGTCCTGCTAATCATAAGATATTCATTTGTACAATTCATAGATGAGTTCCATACAAGTTCTGTTCTATACATGATGGATACTAAAACTTCCCACAGATGGTTACTAGCAACCGTTGTCCCAAAAGCTATAAAGCACAGCTATGGACACGGGGACACCGACATGAGATACACTGGTCAGGGAAACATCAACTAATATAAAGATTATATATGTATGGATAGTGAGTCCATGTACTAGTACTAATAGTGAGAACAGTATATAGACGTAAATTACACACTCTTACTATTACTAATTTACATGAACATACAGCTCTGGATATTTTAAATGAAACCTGCCAGTTCTTATGAACTCAAATCATAAAGACAAAATTTGGACTTCTTGTTCAAAAGAACAAAAAAGACTTGGTGGCATTATGACTGAGGTATCAGTTAGATATCAAACATGTAGTGCAATTACATACTACAACTATTACTAATTTACATGAACATAAATCCCAAGATGTTACAACAACATCTATGGTGCATCAACTGGCTAATGGTTACAGGCCATGTATCAAACAAAAAATTGAAAGTGGGAGAAATAAAAGTGAACGAAAATGCCAAGAGATTTCGAAAACAACATTTTAATTGAAAGCTAATTTGTCCATGTGTCTCAGTTGCGGAAATTACTATTGATCCCTAAATGAAAGAACCCAAGTTATTTCAAGTTTCTGATTATACACGAACTGTTCATAGACAAATATATTCAGATCAGTTAATGGAGGTTCTATAATTTTGATGGAAGATAAAGAATTTTGGAGATGCACTTTGTCCCCTTGAAATTTGACTAAAACTGTCAGTTATTGAAACGTGGATGTCAAAATTCAAGTCTTACAGCTGATTTTTCACAAACGAAAAAGTTGCATATACTGGAGTATTAAAATTGTATTATAATTTAGGTGCATATGCTGAACCTTTTTTGTTTTTATTTGTCTTTTTCTAGGTCTTCAAAAACTAAAAAAAAAGGGCATGATTTCTTATTTTTTATTTTTTAGTTCTACTGTTGAGTGTGCACAGGTACAAAGTTCATGTTTAATTATAATGCAATGTAAAAAAAAAAAAAAAAAAAGTTAACCCCTACATGTTAAAAAATGTGATTAATCCTCATAAATAAATTATAAGGGTTCAATCAGACAGATGGAAACTATATATAATAGCCATATGAGAACAGCAATTCCAGGTTCTGGCTAGAAAAGAACTCACCTGATGAAAAAGCAGACCTAATGAGATCATCACACCAACAATAAGAAAGAACATGGATGTTTGTGTTCAACTTTTCGTTCCTTGTGAGACTCTGGAAGAAACTAGTGCAACCATCTTGAAAAAGTGGGCGTTCCCCAGCTCGTTTTATATCTTCAACATTCAAACCTTTAAGTACCCAAGAATATATCACCCTCAAGTTTGCTCTTCTCAAACTCTGAAAGTTGCTCAAGTGCTTTACGCAGACCTTCATCATTGAATTGTTCAGCTGCATAAAAAGATAAGCTTTCAAGCTTGTCAATCCAAGTTTCTCACCAATTGACACGGTATTAATAATTAAAAAAGTTGCAAAGCATGAAGATTGTAGTAAGCAAGATATGATAACACACCTTTATCAGAAAGCAAGATGCCCTCTATACAATGTTCATACTCTTCAGTGTACATCTTGGAAAGTTCTTCCCAAAGGCTTCTCAAATCAGCCGAAGACATTCGAGAAAGTTGATTTTCTGATAGATTTTTTTGATATGATTTTGTGGCCGTTATAATGGCTATTTCAGCCAAGATGGCAGATGAATCTACAACGGTGCATGTCAAATCAAAATCGGAAAACAAAATTAGACGATCTTCTGCTGGATTATGTTCTGTCAAGAGAGGAACGACAGTTTTCTGAGCAAGTGGCTGAGCTAAGAAGAACTCAATTTCAAGTCTCATAGCTTGATGGTAGAGCTTTTCAATGGTATCAAGCTCTTCGCCTGTCAAAGACACACTAAGTTTTTCCAGCAAATCCTCAGTTTGCAGAGTCACAGCCTAAATCGAGATAAAAACATTAGAGTTGTAAGACCATTACTTATAAATTTCCTGTAGTTGGTGAAAATTTAAGTTTGCGAACAAATGGACAAAGTAAAGGTTTCTCCGAATTAAAATAAACCTTAAAAGCGTCAGAGGAATAATTGTTGATCCATTTCTGATAGGGATGAGGGCTTTCACTGGGATCATGAAGTGCCTGCACCTCTTCACCTAGAAAGGTATAAAGCCTCTTGCAAGGTGTCATAGCACCAAGAGTATAAGCAGCCAATATCGTTTTCTCAAAAGGTGTTGCTAGTTTACCAGGGTCTTTCACTCCTTCAGCCTTTCCTGAGGCTGTGGCCAGCAAAAAATCTGCATACTTGACAGTTGCAGGATTAGGAACACTCTCTTTGGCTACATCAATACCCCATTCCTGCGAATCTCAAAACAAAATAACATTACCATGAGAAAAAAGAGGAGTTAATATGCAATGGATCTGCAACTTGATTGTGAAACAGAGCACATCATATAGAGTAAAATGATAGAAACTCCCACTACAACCATGTTGATCCTTACAGTGATCAAGGGCTCAACCTATCATGGCTTAAGCATCAAGATACAATTAGAAAAATATACCCATATAATAATGTTTCTAATTGTTTGAGCAGAAAATCAGATTCTCTGTATCTAACATTCTTAATGTGATCCAGAAGCTTTATGCAATGATCCTTGAAACATGTTAGGAAGCAAAGTGATGAGCTGAGGCAGGCCTTAGCTAAGTGATATGGCATGTATCGACATTTATTTGGCCTAGGTGTGAGGACAATCACACATATTCACATGGGTGCAACCCAACTCTCTCCAAAGTTTTTCGAGGAAATAAAATTGCGCAAAAATATGAAAAGAAAGCACATTTGGCACAACCTGGCTCTCTGCTTGAGAAGAAATGAACAATCCAGCAGATGGAATTTGACTTAAAGAGCCAGAATTCCATCTTTGGCCTTAAGCAAACTCCCAAAGGTCACCTTCAGTACAAAATTCTTCTTTCACCACTGTCCTTGAATAAAAGCATGCCCTATTAGTCCTATCAACAAATCACAGACTCAGAAGAAAGTAATGCTTTATAGCACATTCTACAGACATTGGGTCCCGAAGAGCATGGCTACAAGCTTACATGTAGTTCATAATGCATTTTTTGTTGGAAATTAGAGAACGAAATAAAATTAAGTATGGAAAGTGACTTTTGTGTCAATGACCAAATATTCGGAATTGATTCAATAGTTAAATTATGAATATAAATAGACTAACTTATTCTACAAGTAGATTGTCATGGTATATTTGAAATCTTAAAAGCAATTCCGAATGAAGCTCTGATGAAAAGGTGTCACCGTCGCTTGAGCGAGAGATCAGCGACATGCTAGTGACAGCAAATGCCATGACCTTTGATAAAGGTTGCTGAGTTTGGAGGGCGATATTTCACTCACAATCTTTCCTCTTTTATATAAAAAGACCATTTGGACATCCATTATGTATCTCATATCATTTGCATTGAGCATAACATCAAAAACTCTTGCAAAATACTCTCCAAAAAAGTCATTCTAAAACCTTTTTTTTCTTGTAGAGACAAAATTTCGTTCTAAGTTCGTTGTTACTTGTGGTTTGAAGTGCTTCTACCACAAGTTATATACATTGTATCTTGGGAAATAAGTGACGTAGTCCGTTAGTACTGTTGCGGGGCAATATTATCTTAAGGAGAAAGTGTTTTTCACTTGCCTCGAATTTCGGTTTTCATTTTATTTTCTTCTTCTTATCTTCTTCCTTTCCATTTTTAGAGTTTAATTACATTCCTGCGAATTAAATTTGAATATTTTCTTTTCCTTAACAACCATTTACATATACTTACTACACCGACATTTTTTGCTTTCCGCTTTACCCAAATTTTTTTACCAAATTGAATTAACCCAATTGACCCCATAACAAGTGCGCTCAATAGAATTACTTCTTAAAAGTTTTTATAGAAATATAATAAAAGGTATAAGACAACAATAACTTTTATAGCAAACTAATAAACGGAAAAAGGACAATAATATCACCAGCTTTAGGAACTTGGACCAGTAGAATTCAAAAAGAAAAGAGAATCAGAAGTCCTTGGTCAATAACCATAACCCATGTATAATGGAAATTCAAATCTCACCAGTAGGCATGACTGTCAGGTAATTAACATGAAAGAACAAATGAGACACATCGAGATGACAAATGGTTGTTAACTGAATGACCACAAGGAAGAAAAACCAAAGAGAGAAATCAATGCAAAAAACTTCCAGTATTCCAGGCGCACCCAGTATCGATGCATCTACAGATAGAAGACTGGAAACTGTGACATCCTTGCATACTAGGAACGGTAAAATACGAAGATCCCTGTCCTCTACAATTTTAACAGTTAATATAAGAAGAAAAAATTCTTAAAACACCACAAAAAACAGATGCGGATGCAGAGTCTTGATACTTACTTGAACAAACAAATCGTGCATTTTGAGCTCTTCAATAACGCTCTTCCTCGGTTCGCTAATACCAACCTTTGCATCATCATCATCTGCACGCTCTTCAGCCATTTCGTACCTAAGTATCATTTTCTTCACCAATATCAAAAATTCTAGCAATTTTTCTGCCTATAATTCTATGATAAAAGTGTTTTGACCAAAACTTAAAATCCAAAAACACAAAAAACTGTACCCATAGGGACATAGGTTTGTATTTGGCAGCATGTTGGTATCTCAAAATTGAAACTAGAATGACTCCACTTGATTTAACTTGATTTTCAAATTCCGATGTACATGCGACAATAATTTACTCTACATTAGAAAGAAGGAATCTTCCAACCTACCAGTGTCTCATAAGGTTAGACTGCCATGTCGAAAGACATGTGCATCTCATGTGCCATGTATCTTAATTTAGTCTTCTGCTTTCAAATAATTAAGCAAATGATTAGTTTACTAGTGTCACTTTTGCTAATCTTGCTGCAAATTGATTCTCTTAGCATCCGGAATGTAACACCTATCATTATGTTTATGAGGGCAATGAGCAATTACTAAAAAATGAAAGAAGTGTGGACTTATGGCTGGTACTGAGAAAAAAAACAAGACCAAGACACAAGGGCAATGTGCAGGTTAGCAGTCAAAACATGGGAAAGGGGTTGAGAAAAAGCACACATCATAACTTTGGGAGGAGGTTAACGTAATGTGCTCAAATTATGAGATTAGAGTTTAAATATTATTTTGTGCAGAAATCACTCCAAGCTTGCTTACCCAAAGAAGATAACAATGTAGTTCACTATTAAGACAAAAGTCCAAAACCGTTGGTACTATATTGTGGTACTGACAGACAGATTGTGTAAAAGAATCTTTGCCATTAAATGGCCCCATATCTATGGTGGGGTCTGTAATGAGATTTTATTCCTTTTCCCTATTCACACTGAGTGACGGCCTGGACCGACTGGTGATTAAATTTATCCCAATTTTAGGAAAATAGAGGTAAAGTTCGATAGTAGTACAGACTTGAACATAATCTCTATCTTTTTTTTTCCTTTAATTTTCTTCATATCAAAAAATTCAAAACCAAAGAAAATAAGAAATATCTGTTGCGAATCATTTTATACCCTTAGCACTATGAGATTATTACACATGCAATCAGGTTGAGCTCAATCCTACAGAGATAGTAGACAAGTTTTGCCAATTGGCTCAAGTTCAACCATCAAATACAGGGTTAACTCTTTCAATGAATATCAGGACAGCAGAACTTCCAACATTTTTTCACATATTCTGTGGATAAATGAATAGACCTAAAAGAACAAGTAACATTATGAATGAATATATCATAAACAAACAGTGCACAAATAGTCCTTCCCAAGAGTGACCTTATTAGTGTGTTGTTAATTGTTATCACTATTCATTGATCCTCCTGCCTAACAAACAGTTCATAAACTTTATCTATTGAGTAAACCACAACAATTCTAAGAATGAGATAAATAGAGGAAAGCCATCTCAATATTTTTCGCACACTCCTGAATTCAAACAGATTCCGAAACACCATTTTGGAAAATAGATGAAAATGTCAATAAAACCTAACATTTCTCAATGTTGCAGAGCAAAACTACTGATCAATGTCACCGGGGAAATAAGAATAACAAAAAGAAATGGAAAATCAAGGTAATTAGAACAGATGTACTAATCTACGAATAAAAAAAATAAAAAAATGAAGATAATCATGGTACTGTAAGTCTATAATAGAAATGAACTATTAATATATCTTATCGACGAAATACAATAACAAAATAATAAAAAGAATTAAAGAAAATCAAGGTAATGACAATGGAACCGCTTTCCTAATCTATCCAATCGAGGAAATAAAATAACAATAGAATGACGAGATAAAAAAAAAAACTCAAGGTAATGAACGTACTGTAACAGAACAGAACTACTAATCTATGCCATCGAGAAAATACAAATAAAAAAAAAAAAAAGGATTATTATATAATGGTGGAAATGCAATAGAACAGAACTACTAATCAATGATATCGAGGAAATAAGAATAACAAATCAAGGTAATGACGGTTACTGACGCTTTCGCAAAGGCGCGGAGGAAGTGAACGTCCTGTGCAATGTAATGGCGAAAAGCATTGAGTTCAAGATTTCCAGAAGCCAAACAGACTATAAACGGAGTGTAGAGAGCCTGAGTCACTTCCTTTCTGGACTTGATCCAAAACCTCCTTCCTATACCTTCCTCTATCGGCTGCGGCAACTTTCCGGTTGCCGACTTTGCCATTTGAATTTCACTGAAATTACCGGTGATTGGCGGCGATTCCACAAACGAGAAAAGGGTTTTGAGAATGATCTGAAATGAGAAGTGAGAGTTGTTGCATCAAATTGAATCACTTTTCTTTGATTAATTTGAATCTAGTGGTGGCGGTGGAGGAAAGCGGCGGAAGACAGAAATTTTTTTTTTTTTTTTTAAATGGAGATTATTGTTTGGTCACGTTTTAAAGGATACGGCGCGGTGTCCGAAAATAAGCTAATGGCAGCCGGGATTTTAACGAATTCTGTTTAACCGTTTCCCTCTGTTTTTGTAAAATAACAGCATAGGTCCTCAGCTTAGTAGTTATTTTGTATTTTAATCCACAACTTTTAGAAATGGAATATTTTAATCCAAAATCACCTGAGTTTTTTTTGTACTCGCGACCTCAGTTAAAATGGCGTGTAACAGCAAGTTTTTTTTTTTTTTTTAACAAATAAATTACCAAGCTAATTTAAAAATAAATAGTAAAAAAGTAGATTTTTTTGGTCCTACCATTCCACCACCACTCGTCTTCAAAACAATAGCTTCCCCAATCCCCCGTCTTCCACTACTTTGCAAAGCACTCCCCACCCTTTTTTTCCTCGTCATTGAAGGCCGAGTTGAACAAAAATTCGACAAATATATAAAATCGAATCGAAACGATTGGATCCTTAACCTTTCAGCTTTAACCACACCATTCATGGACAACTTTTACAAAATTTTCAATCATACTTTTCATCAATTTTTATAAAAATTTGCTAAACTAACAAAAGCCTTGCTTATTTTTAACTTCCATTGTTATTAATTTATTTCAAAATTTATTTATTTTTAAATAAAACTTTCAATATATATATAAATACTCTATACAATACTTATACGGTAGAATCTTTAACAGAGTTTTCAAAAATTGTCAGTAAAATTTGTAAGAATTGAAATCGATCATTAGAGTATTTTTCTTACTCTATTAGGAATTAATGTTTATAACAATTTCACAAAATGGTCACTTCAATAAAAAACAACAAACGTATAATTTTACATTGCCAGTAATTGTTACACTGGACTAAACAGTGTTAAGTCACTTGGCCAAACTCAATTGACACAACTACTACAATAATTGTTGGAGAAAATTTTCAAGTCCATCTTTCATCCGATACCCTAACTCTTAACTAAAAACAACGATAAATAGCAAGAAAAAGAAACATGAAATTCAGATTTCAAAAAAATAACTATATTTTATTTATTAATCTAAAATGATGACCGCATATCAAAATAACCCTAGTTTGTTTACACATCAAAATTAACAGCAACATGTCGGGTATACTTTTTAAGGAAATTTGCATTTTTCTTCTTGAACCTTTGCAATCCATTACAAATCTTTCATCGCCTTTTTTACACCAGACAACACAACATTTCACTTAATTTTATTAACATCCTATTTGTTTGGCATTTTAAGGAGAATTTTGACCGTTACTCAAAGGTATCACCCTCAATTTTTGACCACTTTGTCTCAAAATGGGACCCACTGTTAAAAAAAAAGGTCCAAAAACTCAATTTGATGTTAAAATAATGTGAAATAAATAGGGACTAAGTCACGTTTTCATTAATAGATACAGTGAGAAAATGTTGTTATCTCACACATACACCCCACACATTATTTTACTTCTCCCACCACATCCGAGACTGAAAGGAACCATTTGGTCCATTAACAAAAAGCTCCTCTCATTTTCTCTTCCATGTTTATTTTTTTATGTTTTATTACTCTGATATCTATTTTTCACCTTGTTCGTGTCTTGTTCTTCTCCACCCTCTCTTTTTTGATAGTTGTAACATGGAATGAAGGATATGCAGATGTGGAAATCGAATGGGCAAAAGACATCGTGAATGGATGTGAACCCAACTAGACAATTCTTTGCTTGTGAGGTGTGTGCAGTGCTTCATACCAAAATCATTGTGATGCTTTGCTTGGTATGACCCTCTTATTTGTCACCGTCGAAGCAAGTGATTTCTTGGTTGTTGAATTCTAAGCGAGGAGATGACAGATTAATGCTTGAAACAAGTGAAGATAGAAATATGCACGCGTAAAATTGGGTTTCAAAAGTGAAAGGATGCTTTTTGTGGATGGACTAGTATGCCTCTTTCGACTTCAAACACGGTGATAAAAGTTAAATAATGAGCTAGGTGTATATGGTCGAGATAACTACAGTTTTTCACATATTTTATCAAGGGCCCTACTAGATAATCAGGATCATGTCGGCCATGTTCATCCAAGGCGTAGATGTGGCGCCCCTTGTTTGAACAGGTCTACGTGGTCATGTTCAAACAACTTTACTCTTTTATCAATAGGGGTGTGATTTGTAATTAAGTGAAATGTTGGAGACCTATAGTGCTAAAATAAAAGTTAATGATAGATTAGTAACAGAATACAAAGATTGAGAACAAAACTGCAAATTTCCCTACCATTTGTGAGACCAGTGAATTAACTTATCTTTAGCATCCAATTATTATACAGCTTGCAAGTAGTAATGCTGAACTTCAATGAACAGATAGGATTATGGGCCATTCACGTTTCATATCCTTCTCTTTCGTCGCTTATATACACCCCAATCCCTATAATGGCAACTCAACTAGTCCAGTTTATCCGCCCATTCACCTTATCTTATCGTGATTATCATCATGGATTCAAAACCAGTAACAACAAGAATGTTAATTGGCGTTGTTACACCGGCGGCCGGAGCGGCGGGTCCAATTGGGATTGGGAGAAGACTGTAAAGCCCAACCAAAGGTCCAGATTCGGCAACCAATATGCGACAGACGACTATGATGATGAGGAGTTTGGGTTCAGGAACGCCGCGAAGCAGAGGAATTGGTGGTCTGAAGAGTTTTACGAAGACGAGGAGGAAGGATTTGGGATTCTCGAAGGTTCCATTGGTTTCAATTGGATTTTCAAGGTAATAAATTTTTTTTTTAAAAAAAATATTCTTTTAATTCTGTGTGTTAGATTAGAGCATGCTTGGTTAAGCTTAAAAAATGTTTACTTCTAAGTAAACTCACTTATAAAAAATAATTTTTCTATTGGTGAAATTAAAAAAATAAGCAAGTTTAGTTACTTCCTTTTGGCAATAAGGGAGTTCATTTAGCTAATCATTGAGAAGCTTAGCTGTTTAATTAATACATTGGCACACTATATTTGTTGGACAATATGACAAACAAAATTTTAACATTTTTTTCTTGTTCATAGTATTAAGAAATATTTAGCTTATTTTGTTTTATTATTTATTAAAGGTAGAATAGTCTTTAGTTTCCTTTATTTAACTTATAAATAGTCTTTTTGTATTTAGGTTTTTGTATTCAATTTCATTATTCAGTATCAATGAAACCCTAACATTTTCTTCCTTTTTTTTTATTTCTTTGAATTGTTTAACACATAGCATGCATAGACATACTTTTTGATAAAGTTAGTAACTTTTAAGCTTAGCCAAATATTGTCTAGCATTGTCCACAAAGATATCCTTTGAAGCACAAACAATTTTTACTGTCTTTGTCATCCATTGACACGTCTTGAACATTCTTGAGGCATCGTAGCATGTCATTTTTTTTCAAATATTTTTGAAGTTTTTGACACTTAAGGGCCTGTTCTTTATAGTTCTAAACACTCAGTGACATCTCAACACATCAAGCACCATTTTGTAAAATTTAGAATGCAAAATTAACAAAATGATTTATAGTTTGGTCCGAAATAAACCCTGCAGTTATTTAAAATATTTCACTGTAAAAGAAGTGATGAATTTATTTTGACAAAAATGTATAGAAGTAAATGTATAATATATCAAATGTTTGAAGAATTTGTGTTGATATGTCCGTGTCACACATTTTTGGAAAAAATCACGTGTTTGCATGTTTGTTTCGTGATGTATCATGTTGATGTTGTGGTTTGCTGTCCATGCTTCCTAGCAACCAATTTTTTGTACCAAATATGCCTCATCAGTGTGGTGTTATGAAGTTAGATGCCAAGAAGGTAGATATTAGTGGCTTTAAGGAGCACACATGAGTACAATTGAGATCACGATTATAAGCGCACGTTTTGCACCCATTATTTCGCATTATAATGAGAGGAATAGTAATTTTTTTAAGAATGTGCAATTTTAAAAGAAGTAAAAGTTTTTGGATTTACGTTTAATGTTATTTTATTGAAAAATGTGTGGTAGATAAAAAGAGAGAAAAATGAATTATAATTTAATGA
>CAIGRB010124732.1:48230-89213 GCA_903798255.1 Fraxinus quadrangulata | reverse complement strand
TAAGATCATTGTAAAAGATAGTGCATATAAAGTAAGGTTTACCTAATACATGTTCGGATGTTACTTTTTTCAATTTTATAGTAAAGTAAAGGTTATTGTCGAAAAAAGTTAGTTGTTAATTTGATGACACTCGATAAGTAAGTATCAAGATAAATAAACCTTTTGATTGGGCAACTATAATGAAAGGTTGAAGACTAGTTTGCTTCTTTTCAAAGGTAGCGACAGATTTTCTACTCGAAAAATAAGTTGAGGTAGACCAAAGCAGAATTTTCTTATAGCAGAAAATAGAGATGTGAAGTTGACAAATATGTATACCAAAAGCTTGAGGATTTGAGACGAAATCCATGTGCATTTGATTGGTGTTGGCTGCAATGAAGGCAATGCGGCCTATTTCGGTGTTGAGTTGATCAATCATCTGAACCAATTGTGGGTTGAAAAGAGATGCAGCAAGTTGCAATTCCTCTGCACATTCCCCATTCGTACTGTAATATGCCAATTCTGCTGGCACACATCCTAATGGCCCTGTGCCTGTCACTAAAACCCTTCGAGCTCCAAGTCGATACAGTCTCTGCATGCATTCGATATGTATAACAACTATAACCCTCAAGAAGCATGCACATTAAACTCAAGAGTGTGTGTGTGTGAGAGAGAGGGGACACCACAACGACAACAAACTAAGTATTGTTCTAGCACATTTGGCGCCGACTACGTAATTTCATTTTTTGTTTAGTTCATTGCAATCGTGATTCAATATGCGAACACATAGAACCATCGAAAGAGAGACAAGGATTTGTCGGGATTTGACATGAAAACCAAGGATAGGAGGTGTGTGGACCGAGGATGGTTTTTGGGTTCGGAGGGCTTTGTCCTTTTTATTCAATTTTATGGTTATTTATTACATCTACATAGAATAGATCTCAACTACCTAAGTTCTCCTCCTATTGACTTAATTCTAGTCTACGCCACTTCTACTTGTTAACAAAGAGTCATTTCTTATATTATTATGTTTACTCTATGACATGCACGTGAGAGAGAGAGAGAGAGAGAGAGAGAGAGCATACCTTTAAAATTTTCTTGTATTCAGTGATGAGAAAAGGTACATATTGTTGAAGGGTGAATTGTTGAGATCTTGCAGAATTGGGGACTAAGTAATAATTATTGACAAAATCATTTCCTCCCAATGTAATAAGAACAAGTGCTTGTTTCACAAGTTTCTTCTTCTCTTCGTTTCCAATAAGTTCACTCACTCTCTGCTGGTATTTTTTGAAATCATCCAGCTGATTCGGAATCCGAATTATGTTTACCTGCAAGGATTAATTATATTTATTTACTCGTCCAAGGTCTAGCACATAATTTTTTTTATAAATAAATAATGATGAGATTTGAACCGAAAATCTTTTGTAAGTTATGATACAATGTTAAATCACGACCCTCGATATGATATGTATATATATATATATACACACATATTTAAAGCTTATGTAACTAAATACTTTTACATTTCAAGAACTTGAAAAATTTCCCTTTTGTCAATTTTTTTTGTTTTTTCAATAAACATATTGAAACTATCTAATTAATTTTATTCAGACGTTAAGAAAGGTCCAGTATTGACATGTTGGTAAATTGTACCAAAAACGACTCAATAAGATTAAAGAAGATATTTATGTGACGTAATTTATCGTGTCCCACCTAACCGAAATATCTCATTAAGATTACTCAGTTATTACTTACAAATTGAATTCCAGTGTCATTGAGTATGCCAACCCCAGCAGAAGCAAAGTTAGCACCAACTAGCAGATTCTGTCCCCGCAGCTCTGGGCTCAAGTATGGCAATGTAGCTTCCCATCCCATATGCTCACCTAATCAAGAAATACAAAATAATTATTTATTTTAAAAACTTACTTATTTTAAACTTTTTGACTTTTCAAATTAACTTTAATGGTATGCCTAGTATTACATTACCAAACAAGCCCTAAATGCAGTTTAATTCTCTCTAGTCGAGTGCACCAATCATGCCCTACTAGAACAAAAACGAATTTTACAGTTTCTCAAACTACAATGCCATGCATATTGAAAAAAAATGAACTATCCAAAAATGAGTTATTTTGAGCCTATTTGGCTTTCCTTAAAAGCTAGAGAAGCAGTTTTTTTTCACTCTTTCTCCGCAGTATGAAAGGTTATATGGCGGAAAAATATAGAAACAAGTAGCTTCTTTCCATCTTTCAAGCAAAGCCAAAAACGATATATAACGTAAAAAGTAAATACTATGGAAAGAAGTTTACTGATTATATCAGGAATGTTAAGGCCATTGGAGAAGCGGCCGGTGGGCTGATGTGTCGGGTAGTCGATGCCGTACGGCGGCTCATCCGCCCTAGCGGTGGTTATCAAGTAGTTGTTGTTGCCATTATCAACCAGAGAATCTCCAAACACAAAAAAAGCCCTACCATTTGCATGACAAATAAAATTATTTCCCAGTGTCAAAATGAGAATCAGAATATACCAATCACTACTGCAAGGAATTATGTCTACTAAAAGGCCAGCCATGACTTAATTATTTGTGGAAATGAATAAATTTTTTTGGCTTGAAATGGACAAGAATATGCATTGGATCACTGCATGACTCTACTTATATATGATATATATGCAACCAAAATAATGGCCTAATTAATGTTATAATTAGTATATTTAAGTACAATAATTGACACAAAGCCTTGTAAATAATTAGCTTCCAACAATAAATTTGGCAGCTGTTAAATATCAAGTAATTTAGAAGAAATACATTAACATCAGAAACTAAAAAAAATAAAAAAAAGAAGATAAAATACAAATTAAATAATAATCGAAATGGTCATTAATATATAAAATTTAAATGAATAGATGTGGCATTTCAATTATCGCCTAAGGTTTTTGACGAAATGATTAACATGGTAATATAGCATACTAAAAACCAGAGTTAAACTCTCACGTCTCCCATTTATGAAATTTGTGCTCGTCAGTTGATCACAATATGCACGTTAAGGCATGTAACCCGTCTCTAACACTTTATACTTTTTATATAAAACGGTTTACAATATTCTAAGTGCTTGTGAATAAATCTTGTTTTCACTAAACAACTTCATTTTTATGCAGTTAAGTAGAGAAATTTTAAAACTCCTCAACTGTCCCTATATGCATGGCTGTTGCTATGTATTTTTAATAATTCATGGTCTCCTCTAGCTAGGTTTATCAACTGTTCACATTATTTACAACTAGAACTCAACCAATTGACCCCTTTCTTCAAGTTGAATGTGAAATTGAATCTTTAATTAATTAAAGTACTCAATAATATATGGTAGTAATTCACCATAAGAAACACCCAGCTATATCCAGCTCAAAAAACACAAAAAAAAAAATGAATTTGAACATTGTCTGGTTCAATTCATTTACATAAGAATTAAATCGATTTGAGTATCAACGAGAATTCTACATTGAACAAAATAGTTTCATGAACAGAACTATGGTGATTGGTCAGTTCGACCCTTTTATGCAAGTTAAAATTTTTTATAATGTATAAATTTTTTTATAAAATACTTTTTTCGCTTTCGTGCTTTCTCTTTTTAGTGTAAAAGTGTTAGTTATTCTAAATACATATTATTTCATGTGAATTCATGCCAATTAACTTAAAATTGATTTGATTGAGAGATTATAGTGGAACTTGACTAGAACCGTTTGTTTCTCAATTCTAAGAACTAGAACTAGGAAAAACAACACAAAACTAGAACTAGTTAAATTTTATATAAAATTGAACTAAATTGACTATTGAGTTGGATTCTAGTATGGTTGAGTGTGGTTCTGGTCTTCTAAATTGGCTATTGAGTGTGGTTGAGTGTTATAGTTCTACTTTTCCAAGAGATAAGTGGTTTTGAGATGCGAAGGTACATAGAAAGATTCTTCATTCAAGTTATAAATGAATGTAATGTTTTAACGTATTATGTATACGTTTTATAGAGCAATGTCAATTCACGCGTATGGAACATATATAAAATACAAAGAGTTTTTAAGGAAACCGGAAAACCTTACCCCCCAACATTTGGAATTTCGAGTGACACTTCTTTCTACTCAATGTGTGCAGTGTAAATATCTCCTATGATATGAGGTTGAGAATGTCACCTTGGATTGGAACCCAAGTGCGCCTTTTTGTTTAACAAGTGGATTTCTTTGTTGGGAAGAGTTCACAAATCATGTATTAACTTTGACAATTGCAAAAATCAGGTGTCAAGTTTCAAATTTGCAAAAATCAGGTATTTATTAATTAATTAAAAATNNNATTTATTTTAATATATTATAATTAACTCACCCCCTACACCACCCCTACCGGGACTATTCCGACGACCGTTCTAGCCACCACTTTTCTCCGGCGATAGTTCCAGCGACTATTCCGGCGATCATTCCGGCGACTCTCCAATTTCGACAATTATTTCGACAACTATTTCGGTGACAGTTCCGACGAATACTCCGATTCCGACAATTTATACAATATGGTCACAGATTCACAATTTAAATAGTCACACATTATTTTTTAGTCACAAATAATAATTTTTATACCACACAAATTATTTTGCGATCACAGTTCAAAAATTTTGTAGGTCACAATTAATTCGTTTGTCACAAATTTCAAAATTAATTGGTCACATATCAAAATTTATAGGTCACACAGTAGCAAATTTTCAAATTAGTTGGTCACAAATTTTTTCACGGTCACAAATTATATAATTTTTAGGTAATACTCACGGATTATATTTTTAGTCACAAATTACCGAATTTTAAGGTCATATTATTTTAGTCACAAAATCAAATAGTTGGTCCCAAAACACCCCACCCACATCCCAATCAACCATCGATACTTGGTCACAGATCAATCAAATAGTTGGTCACAAACTCTATCCCACTGTCGCCATAGTCACAACATCGTCACCAACAAAGCCGCCGCCACTACATCCAATACACTGCCAACAAAAATATCAGAACCACCCTGCCATCCCCAACACCAGTCACCACCATCTTTGCAGCAAACCATCACAACCACAGGCAACGACCATCGCCAGAAACCCCCACCAAACACACCCAACAATATACTATTCCACAAACTCACCAAAATCATCATCAGATCTGCCATAGCCACCAGCTCATCTACTGCCACAACCCCACCAACGATCATTGTCATCGCCACATCGCACCAACACAATCGACTTCCACACACACAGAATCACTCAAATTAGTGTCGCCGTCGTCTTCCACACACATAGAATGACACAAATCAATGTCGCCGCAGCTCCATTCGATGAAGCAGTTGCCGTTGTGAGCATAGACACCGATTCTCACAGCGGCACTCAGATCTACGTTGTGTAACATAGCGCCATCGAACAGAGCGTAGAGCACCAAATAGAGTACGATGCTCACATCTTCCGGTGGTGACGCCTCTGCTTCTCTTGCAGGGGGACGGACGGACGGTGTTTACAGAGAATGGCGGTGTCTAGAGAGAGAGATGGGTGAGACCTTGAGAGGCGATTGGAAGAAAATTAGGTTTTCGTTTGGGTTTTAATTATTAATCTACTTAATACCTGATTTTTTATTAAATAAACTTCAGATCTGATTTTTGAATAAACTTAAATGCCTGATTTTATGTAATTTCCTCTTCTTTGTTTGCTAAAATTTAAAAATGAAATAAGTTCAACAAAATCCCTACCCAGTCCAAACCTAGCCCACGAAAATAGCTTTATGTGTCCACAACAAAGCATTATTGATTTGTGATATTTAAGTTTTGAGAATTAAATTTTTGTTGAAAATTTGAAAAATATGTACGAATTTCCTATAAATTCTCAAAATATGTTTTATTTTATTTATTTATAGGTCTAGAATATTAAAAGTAATATTTATAAAAAAAAATATTTTATTATGTTCAGGCTCGTAAGGCTTGAGACTAAACCTCTACGCCTTACCACACTTTTTTAGAACCTTGAATCCAAGTCATTCCTAGGCACTAACTAATAAAAGTTGTTAATATTTGAGACAAACATAATATCAACCTAATAACATATCCCATCATATAAAAGATGTTTACATGGAGCATCCTTTCTCTACTGCATTCTTCAAGAATATGTTTATATGGAGCAACCCCCTGGATTTGAGAAATCTTGAGGTGATCAAGTCTTGGTTTGCAAGCTAAATAAGGCATTATATGGTTTAAACAAGCTTCTCGAACTTGGTTTGATTGTTTAAAGGCTTCTTGCATTCCATGGGGGTTTTGAATCATCTCGAATAGATACTTCTTTATTCACAGAGTTTACTGAAAGATCAACAATACAGATTCGTATAGGTTGATTATGTTATTGTAATTTGTAGTGATCCAGATGAATCAAAACTCTTATTTCTTGTCTGTATAGAGAGTTTTATCTTTTAGATTGGAGCAGTTGAACTGCTTTTTGGGCATAGAAGTCAAGCATACTAAGATCGGGGGTTGTTATTGTCTCAAAGAGAAATATATGAAAATGCCACATGCAAGAGAAATGTCAAATCCTATGATCTCTAGCTCTCATATGTCATCAATGATCGGAGATCCCTTTGAAGATCATATACTTTATAGAAGCACTGTAGGTGCTCATGATAAGCATAAAGATCTCTACCTACAAAGGTTCACGGATTCAAAATGGGCTGCTGATCTTGATGAAATCAACATCAGGTTATTGCTTATTTCTTGGAAATAATCGAATCTGTTGGTGTTCAAAGAAGCAGTTGACCATTTCTCGATCTACTACTGAAGTTGCGTATTGAAGCTTGGCAAATGCTGCTTCATAGTTAATTTGGCCTCGGTCGTTGTTACAGGACTTGAGAATACTTTCAACAAGAACACACATTATTTGATGTGATAATCTCAGCATTGTCCATAATGACCACATGTTTGGCCCCTATTGGAGGGGGTGCCGGGTGTAATAAGGGTCAAACATGTGGCCATTATGGACGTCTTTATGGACAATGCTATGTCTAAGCATTGTAGGTTCTCTTTATTTTTATTTTATTATAATAATAATAATTATTATTATTTAGATAAGCAGGCTAACCATCGACATCTCCGTTTTAGCCCCTGCCTTGACTAATTCTACCATAGGCCAGCCCACTCGTGTTGAGTTCTTTGCTCAAGAGGGTGGACAGGTTCAAAACGAATAAATTTGGAATCAACATCGTGAATGACAGGAACAACTAGAGTCAGGTGAATGACTAAAATCCAAATACCCATTCGGGATTTAGAAGTGTAGTCTTGAGGTCTACAAATGGTGAAATATGTTGAGTCACGTATCTATAAGTTGACATATTCTCGTAAATGATAGCGTGACAGCCTCACTTTCTTGAAAAATTTAAAGGTTATGAACAATTGAAATCATAGCAACAAACGTGACACTATAGTTGTCATTGACCACACGATGTAACGGTTGAAATGCCCAAAGCAATCATGCACTAGAGGTTCACAACTTGAGGTGCTTACTTTTGAGGTGAAGCTCATTTAGTGCTCATTTCGATCAACTCTCCATCTTTCTTTGGCTGAGTGATATTTATATTCGTGGTTAGGACTGTAAATGAATCGGATATGGACCAGATATGCTTATATCCGATCCGATCCGATCCGATAAGAATATTTATCTGATTCGATTCGACCCGATCCGATAATCCAATAGATATTTGATTGTTAAATCCATATCCGTTTTGCTATGTTATCGGATATCCGATCCGAAATTAAAGAAATGAGGTAGAAAAATAATGTTAGAATCAATTTTTTTTTTTCAATAACGGGTTTAATAATTATAATTTTTTCAACGTTTTTATATTCTGAATTTGATGACTTTTTATTATAAATTTATTTATTTTAATCACAAATAATATGTCATAAAAATATTTTACCAACTCAATTATTTATAACAAATCGGACTGACTTATATCCATATTTGATCAATTTAGTTAACGGATTATCGAATTCAGATTTTGATTGGGTTATCCGACTGAGACCCTTAATCCAACTCCCATTAATTTTGTCGGATTCGGATCAAAATCCAATCTATTAACAGCCCTATCCGCGATGCTTCTTTTTCCAATTATGAAGTGTGACTAAGTGATCTAACTCACATAGGGTGGTTGAAGATCAAGCCCAAACAAGACTCCAATCATAATATTAGCATCCATCCTCAAATTCCCAATTCCCCAAGTCTCGAGGGAACATACCTATGAAAGCTTTTCGCAGAGATTGACTAATAGCTTCACTTGCGATTCTCCCTGTTCTATTGCCCAGGTGTCAATGCATATCTTAGTGTTCATTACTTTTGACGATCTTTTTTTTTTGGCGGACTCTTCTTCTTGTTCTATTGATTAGAATCATCTAGTAGCCGTATTAACTCCGCCTGAGATATGTGTGCTTTCGATAGATCAAATGATTAACATAAATAGATCGATATATATATATATGCATATCTTAATGTTCATTACTTTTGACGATCTTTTTTTTTTTTTTGGCGGACTCTTCTTCTTGTTCTATTGATTAGAATCATCTAGTAGCCGTATTAACTCCGCCTGAGATNGTGTGTGTGTGTGTGTATATATATATATATATATATATATTATTTTATTGAAGTCATATGATCTTGGTACATGGCTACATGCTAATTTTGTTTGGTCTCGACCAATTCGATCATACACTTGAGTTTGTCAATATACTTTATGTGGGATTTTGCTATTTTTTTTTCCATTTCTTCGTTTCTTCGTTTTTTATTTTTTTGTATTCACCTATAAACTGCCATATTTTCATGAACTTGTTAATAGAATTTAGTTCACTAACAAAATTGATGTTTGATAGTAGATAAAAATGTTTAAATTAATAATTAGGTAGGTCATAAGTTAAGACTGTTAACAGACATATATAGCAATTCTTCATTGTATCAAAATTCACCTCCGTCGTCGATCACTATCTCGCTTTGTATATCGCCGCTGCCGTTCCCTTTCTCCGCAATGAACTCTCCGCCGCCGTTCAAAGGTCACCCTCCACTCTCCACCGTCATCCCTCCACCGTCCACCCCTTTATCCGCTCTCAGCGCTCTCCTCAACCTCACAGACACTGCCCTTCGCTCCCTCCCGACACCTCTTCCCGCCAACGCCGCCTCTCCTTCTCTCCTCCCTTGCCCTTTCAATCCCAATCACCGTCTTCCCCCTTCCTCCCTTTTCTCCCATTTTCTCCATTGCCCTTCCCCTATATCTCTCCCTCCACTCCACTACCCTTACACTCTTCACTCCTCTTCATCTGCCGCATCCACGGCACCCCTAAACCAACTCGATCCCTCCTCTGACCTCTGCCTGTCCCTGGAAAACTTCCTTGATTGCACCAATTTTTTCTACTCTAATTGTCCTGGAGTCGTCACGGTTACTAACAATGAAACTTCAACGTCTGCAGTCTCACCTTCAATGCTCACTTTGCCTGGATTTTTATCGATTGAATGCGGAAATTTCAATAATAACCCCTCGAAGGAGTTGACAGGTTTTTTGGTAAACTCAATTAGGCTTCTGCCTTCAGAGATATGGGCGGTTGGGAATGAAATGGAAGCATGGAGTGGTTTTCCAACCGCGTATTCCTATAGAATTTTGCGTTCAATTCTGAGATTGCGTGATGATAAATTGTTGCGACTCCGCAAATGGATTGTTGCAGAATCGCCCAAGTACGGAGTGGTAATTGATTTTGCTATGAGAGATCATATGGTTTTGCTGGTTAGGCTGTGTTTGAAGGCGATGGTAAGGGAGGCTTTAGGTTTATCTGGTTCTTTGTTTCGTGATGAAGAGGAGAAGACGGAAGATCAGGAGTTAGGATTGAGCAAAGGGAGTTTTGCCTGCCCGGTTTTGGTGGAAGTACTAATGTGGTTAGCTTCAGTGTTGGGCATATTGTATGGTGAAGTGAATGGCAAGTTTTTTGCCATCAATATGTTAAAGCAATGCGTGTTAGATTCTTCATTGAGTGCTTCGTTGTTTCCTTTGGAGCATAAGGATTCTGAATCAAGTGATTTAGAAAAGGTGGATGATGAAATGAAGGAGTCACTGGACAGTAGTGTATCAATTGTCTATAGTGAGGAGAGTGAAAGAAATAGCTTCGAACTTGCAACTGTCTGCGGCAGCACGATTCTGGTTTCCCAAGTGGCAGCTGCTGTTGCAGCATTGCATGAGAGGTCAATGATTGAAGAAAGGATCAGGGCTTTACGTGCATCAAGAACGCTGTCCACATACCAACGGTGTAGTTCTTGTTTTTTTTTTGCTCGTTAAATTCTTCAATCATTATGGTAGTGTTACACCCATGATATTACTAGTTTTGCTGTTTAACAATTATTGGGATAGATGTGATATTAATCCGGTGAAACTGAACTATTTGTGAGAATTAACTTCATACGCTGTCACATTATCCTTGAACTGTCATAGATTTTTTCATAGTCAGTTTTTCCCACAATTTTCATAATGCGAACAGACTTTGACACAATTTTCTGAACTCATTGAAGCTCATATGCTTCCTTTTGTTGCTGTTTGTTTCCTATTTGGAGATCTTACTTTCTTGAGAGACTAGTCTACTGTAACTTTATGAAAACATTTGAGTGGAAGCATCTTACAAGGATTGTTGATTTGTAGTAATGTGGAGCATGTACACGTGTCCCAAAAAGCTGATGAGGAAAGGAAAAATCGCTCGGACTATAGGCCTATAATTGAACATGATGGCCTGCTTTGGCAGCGGTCGCGCAACCAGGTAAATTTCGATTAGTTTACACATTTGTGAGATATTACTGGGATAGTAACACTTCCAATTTTTTGTGATTATTTAAGTAGTTAAAAATCTGGTTCCCTTTTTCCTAAATCATGGAGTAATAATATAGAATGCATGAAGCTAAACAGGAAAATGGAGTTGGGGCATGGCAGTGTGGATACTAAAGATATCGTTGTCATTTGTCAAATTAGCATTTGAATGCTGGAAATTTTTATCTCATTTGTTAAAATATGGCGAGCTTTCTTTTGCCACTTGGGTGTGGTATTTTTTTTTTTTAATGATAGTTACAACCCTTATTTCTATTGGTTCTTCTGCATCCAATTTTGTGGTTATTATTTTCATACATTTTTTAATCTACTCTTTTTGTCAGTGGCATTTAAGTAACTCCTTAGTGGCAATTTGGAGAATGATGGTACCTAAATGATTTATTTTTGCTTTACACTTTACTGAACTCTTCAACTATCAAAAAGATATGGTTTATTTTTATTTAAATATCAGATTTTGTTTCATTATTTTCCCCCATGATTTTATGTCCATCCATGATATTTTAGGATACAAATAAAGTAAAGACAAGGGAGGAGTTATTAGCTGAGGAAAGAGATTACAAACGCCGGAGAATGTCGTATCGTGGCAAGAAATCGAAGCGAAATACTATAGAGGTGAGTATCAATTAGTTTCTAGTATTTCACCTGCTTTTGTCTTACTTTGCATCTTGGCATGATTTTTGAATTTTATCATTCAATTCTAGAATTTGAAACAGTTATCTAAAATCTTTCTTTCTTTAACATTCTTGGACCATAATTTCAAATGAAAAAGGTTCATTTATAATCTTAATGTTCAAGATGCGTTATGCAACCGAACAAGTAAGTCTTCTTCTTATCATATAAGTAAAATAAGCAAAGGTTATAAGCCTGCCCAATCTTGCTCATAGAGAGTCAAATTAGATTTCTAAATCCTTGGTGGAAATAGGAAATAAACCCGGAAGCAGCTGGATAAATAGATCTGAAAAGAGCTCAGTAAGCTAATGTTAACAAGTCCTCACATATCTGAAGTACAGGTTCCTTAAAAGTAACCCCTGTGAACTAACGGTACTTGTAATGACCCGATCTCTTATAAAACTCAAACGCTATTAAATCAAAACATATGAGACCGAAAGATAATATAACATTCGTTTATTCATGAAAGTATATCTTTCAAAATAAAATAGGTAAAAACACTTATTCTCAACAATAATCCAATATTTTAAAGGAAAGGTTATTGAAAATATGGATCTCGTTTATTTAACAAAATATTCCGCCACCACAGTCCGATTTTAAGCTCCAAACTTCCGATCTCAATTTCCTGAAGAGGGGAAAATTTAAAGAATGAGATTTAAGAAAATCTCAATAAGTGTGTGCGGGTGAACAAGTAATTTGTATTTAAATAGAGGAAAAACGGGATTTCCATAACATACATATAGGAGACACATGAACTACTCCGAACATAGGTGGTAGTAATTCAAGTGCGTAGCGCTACTAAACTCCGGCCCTCTTATCATAAGCATAAATGGCCAATAAACGGATTTCCAAAATTTAAAATACAAAATACAAGCTCACGTAAAACACATGCAACATCATTTACCTCGTAAATCTCGAATGAAAATTGATAAGATGCGCGTGGGGTAGTTGATTATTCAAAAACCAGCTTCTCAATTTTCTATGTGTGCAAGACAAAAGAATTTTTTTTTTTTGTGTGTGTGTGTGTGTGTGTGAGGAAGGTGAGAGACGTGTGTGTGTCTAAAATTTAATATTGTCATATTGAGAGAAAAGAAGGAATCTTCTTTTCTAGGCTCCACATGGCATTGACTATTTACCAAAATTTTTACCATGATTCTTGCATATTTACCTTATACACACACGTACAAATTTTGGTAGGAAACCAATTTTGAAGGAAAGTGCCATTTTAAATCAAGTCCTTAACTATGATTAGTTCACGATTCGACCCCTAAACAATATAACTAAGCGATTTGATCCTTAGATTAATCAACTTCTCACTATAAGATCCTAATTTCTAATGTTAACGACTATAACGAATTT
This sequence comes from Fraxinus quadrangulata, assembly GCA_903798255.1. Taxonomy (NCBI): domain Eukaryota; kingdom Viridiplantae; phylum Streptophyta; class Magnoliopsida; order Lamiales; family Oleaceae; genus Fraxinus; species Fraxinus quadrangulata. The sequence goes on along the minus strand of CAIGRB010124732.1, from coordinate 76,322 downwards.
TCGAGGTGTTACAGTACTGCTAGTAATTTTTATTTGTTTTAGACTTTAGACTTCCTCACTTGACAGAAATATAGGAATTGAGAAGAAAATATAATTTTCTCTCTTCCAGGATATCATAACAGAATAGGAAATGACAATAAGCTTGCCCACTTTGGTATTCTCATTCTTGTGTAATTTTTTTATTGTTTCTAGTTGAATAAGTTTTGATAGTTTTACATGCCAATCTGAGCTTAATCAACATTACATTAAGGTAATGAGAGATATAATAGAGGAATACATGGAGGAAATCAAGTCTTCAGGAGGTATTGGTTGCATAGGCAATGGAATAGAAGAGGCAGAAGCACTTTCATCTGAAAAATTCTCGGTACTAGACAGTTCTACTGGCATTTTTGATACCAGGAAAAGCATACCTGACATGGTTGAAGGAAGTGGAGGTCGATCACATAGTTACAGAAAAGAGTTTCCTACTCGTAATGATTCAAAGGACTTTGAGGATAATAATGAGAATCACAGGCGTGATCCTAAGAGGCAGTATGGATATCAAGATTTTAATGCTGGTATTGAGAAGGTCAAACACGATAGAGATGATTATTCCAGAAGCCTGGATGGAAGGAGTAGTAGCAACCATTCACGCGAGCAGACACACAGTAGAGGAAAGCGAGATTATATAGAAGTTTCTGGAGAAGGTTCTTCACGACGTTCAGATCGAAGCCATAGCAAATCTCATGATCGAAGTAGTCATAAAAGAGAGAGAGATGAAGATAATTGGGAGCATAGAGATCGACGGAGAAGCAAAACAGACAAGGATCACAGATCTGATTATAAATTACGAAATGAGTTTGTGGACAGATATGATCCTTCTCATTCTCATAATACTCATGGGGACGATGTCTGATTCTTTGCTGTTGTTTTGGTCAATAAGATCTGATAGATTCGAGCAGATGATGACAATTTCATTTACGACATGGTGTAACAGGGGTTTCATTACACCCAGTATAAATTTCTGGCTGGATCTTTCTCTCTCTATGGTAAGATGCCTTGTTTACATTTCTTCATTTAACTTTTGGATGAGTAGAAAGTACATCTTTTAATATGTCTTGGATTCCTGGCTTTCTTTGTTCATCAAATGTTGCAGAAAGAAGTCAATCAGCTCTTTACAGTTTGTCTACACCTGTATCCTTCTCTGTATCCTCGGCAAATTTCTCTATATTGATCTTACTTTAATTTTGAATGATGTATATGCTGTCCTTTTCTAATTTTAACTAATATACACAGTTTTCTATGTTAACTAACATTTTCGAAAGTTAATGCTGGTTTAACTAGCACTCTTAAACCTGAAAGCAGCATCAGAATAGGAATTTTTTTTTCTGCAATCAGAATTTAGATATTTGGACTCATTATCATTGCTTGTGACGTAACACCAGTATTTTATTTATTTATTTGCTTTTGACACAAACTATTTATCGTTGTTCATGTCCCTGTTTTGGTTAATTAAGTCCATTCATTTTCTGTGATTTAAAAATGTCAATTCTTGTTTGACCTTTTCACAGAATTTAGTAGTCTTCGAGATGATGAAATGGACACTGTAAATGGTGTATTGACCATAAAATGTGCGGCAAAATCCATATTATTTACTAAATGGTTGTTTGATAAAACTTCGCTCAAATAGGTGATCAAACTTCTATGTTTTGATCATATATTTCTTGGGACCAATAACTTGTATTAACTTTTCAACCACACAATTCATCACCTTTATCAAAACTTGCTCAAACTTTTATCAAAAGCTTTGTCAAATTTGTAATGATGATTGATGTTACAGTGTATACTTCTTTTGATTTGTGATTTTATGTAATCTGGTGTATAAACATTCTTCATGGTAACTTAATATGTCGTTTTCTTGTAGAGTAGAAATTTTGAGTGAAAGATGACTTTCTGTTTAAGTATGTTTGATGAATAATATTATATGGTTCCTCATGTAAGAACGACTATTTTTTTTTTTTTAAATGATTGTCTTGTAAGATATCCATGAATAAATTTCCAGCCTTGTTCTTCCTTAGAAACCAATTGAGAAGAGAATCCAGTCTTCTTGGATGTTAATATCTCAACTGGTTGCAAAAACATGATGACATAGGGTTGAACCTTGATACAAGCTTATGGTAGTAAAAAATTATGTATTTTATTTTGCACTTGTGCAATTTTAGCTCATACATGGTATGTGAGGTGGTGTACTTCAAAACTGCAATTTTCAAACATGTTTACCGCTAAATGCTATTGTTATGACTTTTTTGGTCCAGTCTGAAATTTGATTGGAGGGATCATTTGTAGAAACAATTTGAGCATAAATTGAAAAGCCTGTTTTATGGGATTATTTGAAATTTGAGATATGCAGTGGTAATGTTTTTCATTATTCGCCTACATTTCTAGTAAAAGCAAGTTGTCTATTTGATAGTATAGATTAAGATGCTGGTATGATATTTCTTTACCTCCTTTTTAGATGGTAAGTGGATGCTTCTTCTCTTTGCTATCCCTCTGTACTTCGTCAAGCTACTTGGTAACTCCTGTACCAAATTTCATTCATTTAATCTTTTTTTTCTTCCTTAAAATGAATTTTTGTAAATGATCAAAGTTCTTAAACTTTTGATGTTCTTGTAGTATCTTACCTTGAGTCTTGTCGTGAGCTTGATTTTCGAAATTTAGCCTTTGTATACCTATCCTCAGAAGCAGTTCTTACTTCATTCTATTAGAATATGTCACAGTTTCAGTTCTGGAAAATTTTGCTAATTAGGCTTCTTTTCTTTCCCCTCCTATCTTCGGCTTTGTTTCTTTACATAGTGTTGTATGCTCTTGCAGTTCCGTTATACAATCCTGCAGCCATTTGAATTCAGTGGACGTATGGGAAGTATTGCTGGAGAATATAAGTTTACTTGAGGCGTTCGTATATGATTATTGTTCTTTTTTAATTGTAAATTTTTTTTTTAGGTTGCAGTAGGGATTTATGGGAATGTTTTGTTCTAATATTGCTGAATTGGATGGTTTTGTTTGGTCTGAGGATTTAATTGATCTTAGTTGATATCTGATAATTCATGCTTTCTTATTGTTCATTTTAGTTGTACACTTCTGTGGAATATCTACCCAAGTTGTAAAAGATGAATCACAATACCATGCCATAATAAAATCTGAATGGTTATGGAAAATTCTTTTGGTATTACAAAAGGTCCATAGTGTAATAATTGTTCTGGGTAACATCGACTTCATTTCATTTGGATCTATATGCGTTGCGTGCCCGCGCAAAGCAAACGAGCATCAAGCAATCACCGTGTCACCTTGCCCATTGCATTTACCATAACAAACTTTTTTCACGATTGTTGCAATTGATCCGCAAACATTAAAAATTGGGTAATTGACACAAAACGTCCATACCTTTACATGTTTTTGTGCAAAACGTTCTTACATTTCTTTTTTTGGCGCAAAACGTCATTTTGACCAATTTTTAACATAAAATGACTAATATGCACTCCTATATAAATAAAACAAAAAAGAAAAAAAAAATCAAGAATAAATTGCAGTCTTACTCCTAAACTTTCTAAAAAATGCAAATCAATTCAAAACTTATAAAAATATTACAAAAAAAAAAATTTCTCTTGCCCCTTTTCAGTCGAATACATCAGCTCATTTTTCGGCAACTTCCAGCCATNGTCCAGTCGCGAACTCGCACCAGCGAACATTTAGACCCAGATTGAAGACGAGTGGAGCCAAATTGAAGGGGACCTATGGCTGGGCTAGGTGCGCTAGGTGATGGCGCACCCAGCCCAGGTGTTCCGCCACCATGGGTCGTCACGGCGGCGTCGAAATTGGAGGAAAACTGGTGCGGCGTCGCTACAATTGCGATGGACAGATTTCCATTTGAAATTCAGATCTTATCCTTGTTGTTTGGGCTAAATAGTTTGCATGGTCGGGGTTGTCCTAAGTAAGGGAGTTGGTTGGTGGCATGTTCCGGCCAGGAACGTGGCCGGACGGCGTGATTTCAGCATTTGACCGCATTTCATGCAGCGAAGTTTGAAGCTCGATTCTGGTCAAATCTGCCAAAGTTGGGGCTGGTGGTTGGGTGGGTTGTGAAGAGGGCAATGAGGGCTTCAAGGTGGCATATTGGTCCGACGGCCAAGGTGATAGGAGGTTGGGGATTTTGCCTTCAAAGATGGCGGCTTAGGGGTGATGGTTTTTTCATATTTGTGACTAATTTGCACATTTTTAAAAGTTTGAACCTATAATTGCAATTTATTCTTTATTTTTCTTTTCTTTTGCGTTTGTTTTATTTTAATAAAAGGGTAAAATTGTCAAAAAGAGACGAAAATGACATTTTAAGCAAGAAAATGTAAAGATAGAGACGTTTTGAGCCAAAAAACGAAAGGTATGGACGTTTTGCACAAAAACGTGCAAACGTAGGGATGTTTTGCGCCAATTACCCTTAAAAAATCATGAGTGATTTCCGGTCATTGCACATGTTATCAATACTCACGAACTTGTTTTGGCATCACTTATTATAGAATATGTTATATGTATATTCAATGGCTTACATTGTGTTTGACATTCCATTTGTTTTCAAAAAATTGTGGGCGGGAAAAGTGTATTTAAAAAAAAAAAAATTGTCCAATATTGTATTGTTACTTGGTATAATGTAAAAGATGATATACATGTAGCATGATTGCTTATTATATTTGTGACATCCACGTGTGGGGCCTCTCATGTCAATTCATGTACATGTCTACCAATCTTATCATGAAAACATACAAGATTTTAGGTAGGATATCATAATAATACTTGCACTGATGTAACTAGTACACAATCGATATACAAGAACACGTGAATCTGTCGGAGTAAGGGCATAATAGTTACTTAGCGAGAATATAAATCTCTTTTTATGAAATTTTTTACATTCTATCACAACTTTGATCATTCTCACAACAATTGCTAAAATAATCAAGTCAAATTGGGATCTTGCTACGTGCAAGTAACAAACGCAAGTCGAACTGGTCAACATTTGAAGTTTGAAAACTCATTTGTTATCTTTTACAAAGTTTAAGGACCCTTCTGCAATTTCTCCCAACTTTTATATTTGAAGGTTTCCACTTTCCCCAACTTTCCCATGAAGAAGAGAGAGAACCTAAAAACCTGTCCATTAAAATCTCCCCATTTTCCTCCGAAGTACAATGAGAAATTTCTTCACCCAAATGTGCTTCAACCATAAACATGGCTTCTCTCTCTCTCTCCAAAGTATTCTTTTTCCACAACTTTTTAATAGAGATTTTTGCCATTATCTTAAGGGTCCTTCATTTTCTTGGAGGACCCGACCCCGTCCTCCTCCCATCCCCCTTTTTTACAGATGCATTCTTTCCTTAAACTCTTCATATTATTATACATCTTTCCCTGATCAAACCCAACCCATATTTTCTTTTATGATGATCTTAGTCGATTTACTATCTTATGTCTGTTAAATGAATTTTGTTGTTAAATTCGTAAGAACCCAGGATAATTTTTGCAAGATTTTTCACAGCCCTCCATTGTTTGAAGGATTTATTTCTGTATTTGGAGAATTCTGAGGTTTGAAAGTCACGGAAAACAAGGACATTTTTCGCAAGTTTTATTTGTCTGGCTCCATTGTTTAAAGGACCAATCTGTCTTTGTTTCATTGAGAGTTGATTTGGGAGGGTGAAGAAATGAGTTGCTTCCCATGTTTTAGGAAAGCAAGTAACGAGGAGGAAGATTTGCCGATAACTCAGGCCAAATATATCACTACACCGCCTCCTCCTGGTATGCTTTATTAAACAATTTTTCGTGGAATATAATGAATCACAGATATTTTCAGATTAATTTGTGGTAGCAAATCGAAGAGTAATGCTGTGGTAACATAGCATTTGACATAAATGATGAACAAAATGCCAAATGGCGGCCCCATATTTGGGGGCCTCCTGGGCCCGCAGGTGCCCCCAATAGGAGTGGCCGTCATTTGGCATTTTGGTCATCCTTTATGTCAAGAAAAATGTTACCATAGCATTACTCCAAATCGAATCCCTGCGAATACCTCAGTTTCGCTCTTTGGAAGATTTTCAGAACCCTTTATGGCTTGTTTGATATAAGGATTGGGAAAAGAAGCAAAAATCTTGTTCATTGTGTATGGTAAAGGACTATAAAAGGAAACTAAAACTTCGTCATTGTTTTGTCTAATTTTATCCCGTGTACCAAACATGAACCTGTGGCCAATATAATTTTAAACGATTCACTCCAAATTATCTTTTGGAGCATTGCATGGGATAAGACTGAAAGCATTGCATGGGATAAGACTGAACATAAAATTGGAAAACTTCAAAACATTATGGAACAGTGGAGAGACTACTGTACTACTTGTTGCAGTCACAAAAAATTTCGGTGTAGATGTAGTTCTCTTATAGACAGTTTTCCACGTTTAACATTACAAAGACTAAACAAAAATGATGTAGTCCTTCAGTTTATTGAATTTTTACGATACTTCTGAATTCCATCAACCTGCAAACTTAAGGAAGCTGATTGAATGTACAACAGATCACTTTGATTGTGATCAAGTTTATATGCTAGAGCACTTTGAATTTTAATTTTTGTATTAACTTTTGCCAAACATGTTCGAGGATTCTTAAAAGTTTCGTTTTCAGTACAAAATATTACTTCTTTTCATGTTCATCTTCTTATTTGAAACAAAAATTTGATGTAACTTGTTAGTGCAGTAGTTGAATTATTAAATTTAGAGACAATGTAGTTATGCTCTAGAGTTTTCTTATGAAAGAACTTTCGAGCATGTTTATGAATATTAAGCCCCTGTTTGACGATCATTATTTGTGAAAAATAGAGTTTTTAATAGTAATTTTTAAGATAGCGTTAGTTAAAAAGTAGGAAAAAAGTTTCGAGTTTACGTGTAGAATATTTTATTGCGTGAACGTGTGGTTAAAAATGAGTACGTAGAAAAAAGAGTGAAAATAATGGTTGTATAAATGGGCTAAATGTAGTTTTCTCATGAATTTGCGGGTTTTCCATTCCTTTTCCGTACTTTTTTCTCAGTTGTTAATTAATGCCGTGTTTGATGCATTCTCCTTGGGTTGATTCCTATCTCTTGTCTATTCCTTGTATAAGTTTGTTGGCTTGTTATATAACGAAGTTTTGGGGAGCATATCACATCATTGGAGAAAAGACTAAAATATTTTAAAAATTTTACAGTAGCTTCTTAATATTGTGCTTTCTTCTTACCCAGCAAATAGCAAGCAAGCTCCAGTAGCTGAAGCCATAAACACTGATCCTAACACAGAAGGAAATTCGTCGGCAAAGACATTCACTTTCCGTGAACTTGCCTCTGCGACAAAGAATTTTCGTCAAGAATGTATATTGGGGGAAGGTGGATTTGGAAGAGTGTTTAAAGGGACACTTCAGTCGAGTGGGCAGGTAATGTGGACTACAACTTCGAGCATGATCGGTTAAGAGTAAATAGTTTGCTAATAAGTAAACAAGTTCTAGAATTTTTTATTTTTTATTTTATTTTATTTTTGTAAATAATTAAGTTTTATGTACGGGTGGTAACTTAAGTCTTGAAAGTAACATTTTTAATCTATAATAATATATTAAATATCACATCAAGTGAGAATCATTTTTTTGGACGATTCTAGCCCTCATATCATTCAATTATTTCAATAATTCATAATTTTTCGTTTTTCAATATGTATTTAATTTATTTAACTATTTAGTTACCATCAATGTATATGTACATTTGACACATTCATTTCATGTCTTGCTTTCATTAATGTATAAATGCCTTATTATTAATTCTTAATTAATTAACATTCACATTCATTAAATGATGTTTATCTTCTTTCATACATTTCAGTGTTATTAATTCTAATTATGAGTTAATTAGAATTTCACATTCAATAATATATTTCATTATTCGTCCATGTATGCTAATTAACGTTTAGTTTTACTTAATTGAAAATTAAATAAATGATTTAGAATTCATTGTCACGTATATATTTCTTGATATTAATTCCAAATTAATTAAAATTTACTCATATTCAAATGTTACTTTTACAACACTTATAACGTATTTCATAATAACGTGCAACGCACGTTCAACGTTGACTACTTTACCTAAAAGTTTTAAAAAAAAGGTAAGATAGATAAACGTTTTTGGAAACAAGCTCGTCTGGTTACCATTAGTTTGTACGTGCATCTTATTGTGCCCGGCCTATTTTAATAGGTTGTTGCTGTGCGGCAACTAGACAGAAGTGGAACACAAGAGAGCAAGGAGTTTTTGGTTGAAGTTATGATGTTGAGTCTTCTTCACCACCCAAATCTGGTCGATCTGATCGGATATTGTGCTGATGGAGATCAAAGGCTTTTGGTATACGAATACATGGCATCGGGTTCTCTGGAAGAGCATCTATTTGGTAATTTTGTGTGTATTGCTTCTTTTTAATTGTTTCATGAGTGGCTGTTGATTAATAAAGCACAGAGACTTTATTGTGAGCCGTGTCCATGACCGACACATATTAGACTGCAAAACAAGTGATGTGCCCTATTATATACTAAAAATATTTAGCACTCGAGGGACACTTTCGAGTCATGCAATGTTGTGTGACTTATATTGTAAAATTTAGAATATAATACTCACGAAATTTCTAATTATTAAAACGTTTGTGTCCCTTGTGTGACCATGTCCTAGCTTTTCGAAAAAGCAGGTGTCATGTCGCATGCTCACGCTTACTAGCCATTGATAACTACTAATTTAATGACCATAAATTTATTTCTTTTATCATGGGGGCTGAAATTTGATATCTAGTCATTCACTTGGACTGAGTGATTTTGTATTATATTTGCAGGCACTTCAACGGATAAAAAACCTTTAGATTGGTCAAAGAGAATGAAAATTGCTTTAGGTGTCGCGGAAGGACTTGAGTATTTACATGAGAAGGCCAATCCCGCTATCATATATCGCAACTTAAAATCCTCAAATATCTTGTTGGATCAAAATTCCATCCCGAGACTCTTGAATTACGGGCTTGCCAAGCTTGTCCAAAGCGGAAATAAGATGATGGGAGGTCATGGTTATTGTGCACCCGAGTACGAAAGAAATGGTGAATTGACTTTCAAGTCGGACGTATATAGTTTTGGAGTTATCTTACTAGAGCTTATCACAGGACGAAGAACCTTGGACACGGCACGCCCCATAGAGGAGCAGAATTTAGTTACATGGGTAAGAATGTTAGCTCATGTTTTCGGCTTTTACTTTGATGCAGTGCACGTTTGACTAAGTTATAAATAGTTACTTGTAAGTAAGTTTAATTATAAGTAAATAAGTTACTTACCTCGAAAGTAAACCCTATCTGACTGTCAGAATAAGTTACTTTTAAGCTTAGCTTAAGGTGGTAGTGTTTGGTTGTATAGGAATTGAGTCTGGAAATCGTTAATATCATGTCGTCTACTCAAATCTGAAAATAGATTTTTCAGTTGCGACTAAGAAGTCTGATTCCAAACATCCAAAAGCATTGTAAATTTCTTGTATATGGTAGCGACTATCGAGGATGGCAATAAATGATAATATTAAGAAGGAAAAAGAAGTTAAAATATTGTTCTTTATACCGTTGAGTGTATGAAGTCCCTAAATTGACTGATTTACCTGACTGTTTAAGCATTGTTCATACCATTGAACAGGCACAGCCCATTTTCCGGGATCCGTCAAGGTTTCCCGAAATGGCAGATCCAGTTCTTAAAAGGGAATTTCAGGTGACAAGTTTAAATCAAGCTGTGGGAGTTGCAGCCATGTGTCTTCAGGACGAACCAATGGTCCGTCCATTGATCAGTGACGTTGTAGCTGCTCTTTGTTTCCTTGCAGTGGCTCCACCTGATGCACCGGTACCTGCACGACTTGTTCCTCTCTTGTCATCCCGGGTGGATACGTTGAGTCATGATAGAGATAATCCGCATCACGAGGACAGTGACATTTCTGTTCCTGAAAAGGAAGATAGTTCAGATAGTGATGATGATGAGAAGAAAAAAGACAAAGGCAATAAGTCTCAACGTAAAAAGAACTTGAAAGAGCAGGGCTCGAGTTCCAGTAGCAGCAGCTCCAGCAGCATTGGATCGAGAAGTGATAGTCAGTGCTTCAGCTTGAGGCACGACAATATTCACGAACCTGATGATTATACTGATGATTCAAACAGTGACCATGGATCCTGTAGAAATGAGTTGCACGAGGATGTGCATGATGGAAGTGGGAGATCCAAGGATCATGATTCATGTTCTGAAGAAGAAGAAGAGGAAGATGATGATGATGAATACCATGAGAGCCATGGATGGAAGTGATATTGTATATTCAAGGCACAACAGCAATGTGTATTCTTAGTATGGAGACGTTAGTCCATGTTAAGAATGACAAGACGATTTCTTGTTAAATTGGGCATTTTATGCAGTTGTGTTGTTTAGATTTAAACACTTTTTCTTGTAAATTATAGATTTTTGTGTTATCACGTAGAAATCTTTTGAGTGAACGTATTTATTAAGATAATATGAAAAACATAAAATCATATGTACTTACGAGGACCAGAAGCAACATTAAGTTTAAAGTCTTTGTACAATTGCACGTATTTTTATTAAGAGAGTAAGATTGTCGACTTCAGCGGCTTGTTTAGTAAGGTGAATTAACAATAATCAAGTAAGAAAAAAAAAAGTTAAGATTTTATGTTGTTAGATTATTATTTTTGAATGGACAAACGAATCAAGTTAATGTTAATACAAATGAGCGAACTCCCAAGTATTTCTTTTGGGTTTTGATTGAGAAGAAACAAGATTGTCAACTTGTGTTGCTTGTTTGGCAAGCGATTTCGTTAGATTAATATTTGAGTTGATAAGATGATAAGAGAAATGATATTTGTACGAAAGGGGTGACAAAATGGTTGACAGAATGTCAAGTGTCACCCCCAATAACAAAGGAGGGGGGGAGGATGACAAAATTGTTGACAAAAATTTGTAAGTGTAGCACAACTCAAATAATAATATGTCTTAACCCTTGTTTAACAGAAATTTTAGGGTGTGTTTAAACTACATTATTTTGGAATAATGTATTTTAGAATAATAGACTGATGAAGAATGTGTGGTTGAAAAAGAAGGAAAAATCATTGATGTAATGAAAAATATTATTTTATTGAAGAATGTGTAGTTGAAAATGAGTAAAAATGAGAATAAAAATTTTAACTTGGCTCAAACAGAGGCTTAATTTAGATTTTTATCAAAGTTTTAGTCAATAATTAATTATAACCATATATGTTATAGGATTCATAACTTTTTTACTATATATTCTATTAATTGTTATCAAAATCTATTAAAAAAATACGAAGGTTTAGTATTTATCATTCCTTTTGGCTAAGGGGACCATTTGGTCAAAAAAATAAGTAGGTAAATTTATTTTTCCACTTAAAAAATTCACGTTCTTAAATTTGTAAATGAAAAAAAAAAAAAGAAAGAAAAAAAAAAGAGTATGTGAAAACGTTAAAGTGCCACGAATCTTTTTCTCGTTCGTTAACGTCTAGGTTCATGCTAATAAAAAGTAGACTTTTCAGTACGGTGTTCTTCTGGGGTGGTACTCTGCTCTGGCACTACAAATCCTATCACCTCTCTCACTGTAACAATGGCTGCCAGCCTTCCATTCCTTCATTTTGCAACCCCAATTCTCCAAACCAAAGTCCATAGAAAAAGATTCAAACCTACAGTTAATCCGAAATTAAATGGTACTTTTTATAAAGCTATACGTACAAACATTTAAAGAAGTTTATGTGTATTGATTTTGATTTAATTGTATTTTTTTGTTGGGCTTATTTATTCAGGGAGTTGTCCGATACGTTGCTCGTATTCAAGCAATGGGAGAGAGCCTGACAGTGGTGGAGACGACGGCGTAAAAAGCGTTGAGAAACTTCTGAAAGAGAAGGTTCGAGCTGAGTTGTCGGATCGTATTGCCTCCGGTGAATTCACCGTCGAAAAATCCAGGTACCCCGGTCCTTTATCATTGGAAAATTGGGCAAGAAAAGGGGAAAATAATTGGAATTTTCACATTTTAGAAATCTTTGAAGGCTTGTAATGATCAAGGTGTTAAAATTATATTCAAAAGTTGCAGCTTATAAATTTAATTAGGACTCCATTGTATGCGGATACGAGTTTGTGCCTCGGAGATAATTTGTTCTTTGTTTATGACTCCCTGTTATTGAACACTTACTAAGTTCTTGTATTATTTTCTATAACTATTGGTAGATATAAATGAATATAATGTGGAACTGTGATGAAAAATACCAAAGAATTATCCGTATTCCAGAGTGCAGTTTATATTTTTGCAATATTATTTTTCTAAAAAAAAATTTGTGATTGAATGTGAGATATTTCTTTAACATTTAACTTTAGAAAGTATTCAAGCATGACATTCTTTTATTTTGGGGTTGCATACCCCGTCTTAAATATAACTAAGATAATTAATATTAATCGGATTTGTCAATAGCTATGTTTCCTGTTATCTTTAAAATGGACAGTATCCTGTTATCCTTTATGTAATCAATAATGCAATATGATCTGAAGATCTTTTTAAATTGACTGTTAACAATATATGAATTCAGTTTTTTTTTTTTTTTGTATGTGGTTATTTGCTTGTGTGTTCTGTGGAATATCTTTCCCGGACAATTCAGAAATGGTTTGTCAAAACTGGGCGTGCCTGACGAGGTTCTTGGATTCTTGTTCAAATGGATGGGTGGCCCTGAGGATTATCCGAAGATTCCAGAGGCAAAAGGGTCAATTGGTGCAATTAGAAGTGAAGCCTTCTTTATTCCCCTTTACAGACTTTACCTGACTTATGGTGGAATCTTTAGACTAACATTTGGTCCCAAGGTTTGTTTTCTTCTTCTATTTTGCTTTTCCACTATTTCTGGCAATTTTGTTTCAGTAACCATTTTTGAGGTTGTGCTGCAGTCCTTGTTGATAGTTTCAGATCCTTTAATTGCCAAACATATATTAAAAGACAATTCAAAAGCCTATTCAAAGGTAAAGCTACTGGACTAGCTGTCTTGTCTTTCTACCCATTAATTAGTATTTTTGCTCTTTGATTTCATATGTTTGCTCATGGAATTAAAGTTAACTTCTTCAAACTGTGCCAGGGTATTTTAGCTGAGATTTTGGATTTTGTAATGGGGAAGGGACTTATTCCTGCTGATGGGGAAATATGGCGTGTTAGGCGAAGGGCTATTGTCCCAGCATTGCATCAGAAGGTATTATCAAGATGGCTGCAAGACTTTTTGGATGTTACCCACTTAATCGTTACTTCTCCTTGAAACCGATCTATAAATATATCAGTGAGAGGGAAAGCTGGAGTTAAAATGCTTCATTGTTTTTCATGTTTGACATACTTCTTATTCTGCCATTGATATCATTCCAAAATTGCCCGTTGTAGTTTGTTGGTAAAATGATTGGCCTGTTTGGAGAAGCAACAGATAGGCTGTGCAAAAAGCTTGATGTTGCTGCATCGGATGGTGAGGATGTGGAGATGGAGTCCCTTTTCTCCCGTTTGACATTGGATATCATTGGAAAAGCTGTATTCAATTATAATTTTGATTCTTTAAAAGTTGATACTGGAATAGTCGAGGTACTAGCTTTTACTTTATGTTTCTTTGAGTTATTAAAACGAATCGTTTCTTTGGTATCCCTCATTGCCGTGAATTTTAAAGAAGCTCTAATGCTTGCTGTTTTATATGTCATTATATTTTGAGAAGAGCAGGCTGTATACACTGTCTTACGAGAAGCAGAAGATCGGAGTGTCGCTCCAATTCCATTTTGGGAAATTCCTATATGGAAAGATATTTCACCAAAGCAAAAGAAGGTTAATGCAGCTCTGAAACTGGTCAATGAGACACTTGATAATCTGATTGCAATATGCAAGGTAAAGTTTGTTATATACAAGTGTTCAACTGAATAAGCGTGTTTCCCTCCTGATAAGTAACTTTTAAAGCAGCATCCACCCCGTTGGGTATAATCACCTTTTTTATTTATTATTATTATTATTATTTATATTTTTTTTTCAATTCTTACAATATTTATATGATGGGCTCCTTTCTTTATATAATTGTTCAACTTCTTTTCACCTATACCGCATTCTTATGCACCTGCAGAGGATGGTAGATGAAGAAGAGTTGCAGTTTCATGAGGAATACATGAATGAACAAGATCCTAGTATTCTTCATTTCCTGTTAGCATCTGGGGACGATGTATGGATCGGTCATATCTTGTGATGTATCTGTTGCCAAATGAATTTACTGGAAAGGTCCTTATGCTCTAATTTTTAGGTCTCCAGCAAACAACTCCGTGATGATCTTATGACAATGCTTATAGCTGGGCATGAAACCTCTGCTGCAGTGCTGACATGGACATTTTATCTTCTTTCCAAGGTATTGACCTGGTCATTGAAGTTTCATTCAGATGTATTGACATGTATGTATATGTTTTAATTCAGTGAGATTATAATGGTCGATGATTAAGAAAATATGCAACTAAAACTAGAATACATTTTCCACAGAATAATAAGTATACTTGTTTAAGAAAAGTATAATTCTCTCTCCGTTCTTAAATTTCAGGAACCTAGTGTCATGGCCAAGCTTCAAAATGAGGTCATTTTCTTCTTTTTCAGTGGGATATTATTGATAAATTAGCTCTTATTTGGATCTGTAAATTTAAGTCATTACCTTAAAATCTTAAAACTTCTGCATTAGGTTGATTCAGTTCTCGGCGATCGATTTCCGACCATTGATGACATGAAGAAGCTCAAATATACAACTCGTGTGATTAATGAAGTGAGAATGTCCTTGAACTCTAAATACAATTTACTATTATCACTGCAGTTCTAATATCTCTTATGTTTTTACTTTTTCTCGACTTTTCCCAACCACTTTACAGTCCTTGAGACTATATCCACAGCCACCGATTCTTATACGGCGTTCTCTTGTGGAAGACACTCTTGGGAAGTACCGAATTAAAAGGTTAACCCAAAACTAGTATTGGAAACAGATATGCTATCTATTTTATGCATTTACATATGTGTTGTTTGATTCATGTTCCTCTATAAGTATTACAAATTTGTGCCTCTGCATATACATACATACAAAAATGCCAATTAAACTTATATTCAGTTAGAGAATGATATCGATGATTTTACACCAGTCTAAAGTATGGAAACATCTGATTCCAATAAGAAGGAGAATGAGCCATATGCTTGTGGTGGCCAAGTGATAACATGATTATGACTGCTCTGTACCGTGGAATAATAATCTATTTCCTTTTACCATTTTGTAAACCTTCAAATTTAGTAAGATAAATCTTCACATGCTTACAAAATTTTGTTTTGGCAGGGGTGAAGATATTTTCATCTCTGTCTGGAATCTGCATCGCTGCCCCAGCCATTGGGAAGATGCTGACAAATTCAATCCTGAGAGATGGGCTTTAGATGGGCCTAATCCAAATGAGACGAACCAAAATTTCAGGTCTGATTTTTTTGACTACCTCATATAAAAATGTCAATCCACTTTGATTTCAAATTAATATTTTTTTGCCCTTCTCACTGTAGAAGAATCGAAAAACTTTGTTTCTCGACTTTGGGGTTGAAACATTTACACACAAGACCAACTATATGGATAGCATGCCGGATCCTCGAAAGTTGAATGAATAGATAACAAATGTTACGTGACACACAATACTCACCATTCAAGATATGAATTCAAACTTGAATCTGCTTCCACCAAGATATAAATGCCATTTTTAACCGACAATGCCAATAAGCAGTGCACTTGTTTCAGAAAATATTAGTACCAAGGATGAGTAAGCAAATAGAATGGTAACTTCTATTTTTTGTCATGAACCACTCTTCCACCTCCATAAGCACCTGGATTGGTTTTTTAGCAGCCATCTGAATTAAGTATCAGGAACAATATAGAGGAATAATCCGCTTAATCCTTGAAATTTTCATTTTCGTCTTAAAGCCAGATAAGAATTGCATAAAATAAAACCAACTTGTGTAGTAGGCAAGAAATTCGGAAAAACCAAGTGTACAAGATCCTGGAAACCATGAAGTACTTGACTAACATCGGCAGTTGTCCCAAAGAAAGAGAAGATTTAATTTTTCTTGCAATCAACTTCTATTATCCCATTTTACCAATTTAATTATGGCATGGTATTAATTACTATAACTGAAGTATCTAGTATCTTTGAACCTATGCTCTTTCCGATCATGGGGTTTAGTACAGTACTACAATGTAAATGAGCCTTCTGTTGAACTGAGTAATTTCGGGGTTAATCATAACAGAAGAAGTATCTAAAAATGCCGTCACCGTTAGATTATGATGGTAGTCTTGGCATATACAGAGACAAATAATTTTCCTTTTGTTGATTTAATACTGAAAATATAGAATCTTTAGTGGTTCAAGTAGGACAGAAGATAATAAAGAAAAGGATGAAGAACACTGTGGGGTTGCTACCAATGGCTAAATGAAAACTCAAATTGGCTCTAAAGATATACATTCTACCAATATGAACCCCAATATTATGCAGCCATCAAAAAGAGAAATTTTCGAAGGTTGAACGATTTTTCAGTACACTTTAAATATAGAAGGATTTTGTGAAACTTGGTGAATATACACTCTCAAGAGAAATGCATTACAGCCATGAGAACAAATGACATTAAACATATCATTGTTTATTAATTTTCTAGTGAAATCAGTGGAATTAAATTTGTCTTATAAAAAGTTAATTAGTTCCCCCATGTATGGGATTTTCCCCCCAGCATGGTGTTAAAACAGAAAAACAATTACATCTTCAATAAAACATTCAAGCCAGCAGTCACCAGTTAAGAAATTACAGATTCAAGTTCCTTTCATATAATAAAGATATTATTTTCCTTCCTGTCACGGATTTTATTTTCTCCTTTCCAGTTTAGATATGCTAATATTATACATTATATGAACTTTTCTGTTACAGTTATTTGCCCTTTGGTGGAGGACCAAGAAAATGTATTGGAGACATGTTTGCCACATTTGAGGTAAAATTCTTAAAATTGCAGTCGGTTGCAGGGGGGATGATATTCTGGATGGAAATTTCATATTCTTTCGTTGAGCATGCATATAAATATACCAATCTACTCTTTTTTTAAGAACATTTCAAACTAATGTCAGTTTTTGACATTATTGGATGCGTTAGAGAGTTTGCATGAATATCATTTGGAGGAGGTTTTGTATGATGGAGGAAGAGTCGGGGCCACCCTAGCCCTTGCTCTGGGTTGCTGGGCTGCAGCATGCAGGGTTTCTTGCATGCTTGGGGACAGCCATCCCTGACACGCAACAGAACAGTTGCTTATGCACCTGTTCATGTTTTCTTCGATTTTTTAACCTCTTTTCTTGGTTAGTAACTGTAAATTTAAAGTTATGTTATTCTTGTGGATGCTTGTAACTCTTGGTAACACATTGTTTCATCATCTATATGGCGATTTGTTGTTTGAGATACACTTGAAAATCATATTGATATGATGCCTAAATAATGTTCTTTGTTCCCCTTGGTTATTTTGCATTATAAACCTACCATTTGCATTCATTTTTTTACAAAATATTGTTTATACTTTGTCATTCTCGAGAATCTAAGTATAGACCTCGTGTATAGACTTCTTTAATCTTTGGTGTTTGGATTGTCTTTGTGGATGCGCAATGCAGACAATATGATGGCTTCATTGTATCCTGAAGGTGCACCCGAGTGCATCACTTGACTGGTGGGAGCAAATTGCATCTTAAGGAAAGTGCAAACACACGACTTGAAATCGAGTTCTTCTTTGTTTATTGGTTGATCAAGAATAAATGATTTCAACTTCTACTCATTTCTTGTGGTTTTGAAGACTGTCATAGTGCTACTTGAAGATATCCCACCTCCAATCTTAAAACATTGTTTCGTGGTTTAAAATGGCACCTCAGTTGTCTTCATAAAATATTTTGTAGTAGACTTTGTTAAGTTAAAAGGATATGGTATTGTTCAATATGAATCAGAGGAAGATAAGAATGCAATAAGGGAAACTTTGACATGAATTAGTGGATGGATTAGCATGACATTCTTGTCGAAGATGTGTTCAAGAGGAGATAAAAGAATTTCACAAGGAGAAACAAAGCATCAAATCCAATAAATGTCTTTGTTACCAAGGAGGAATGCTTTCACACAAGTTCCTTTCTAAATAATTAGTTAAATTAAATATGCTTAGAATTAATTACAAATAGCACATTATTTTGATGCCTACCATCTTGTGCATATTAAAATTTGAAAACTTGGAATGAAAACATTATTTCCAATTGTATGAAGAGTATACGGCTTTCATTAGGTTGAATGCAAGGCAGTCATATGGCAAAAAGTATTATCTAATATTCTTCTCGTATCCAAGTCTTCTAGAAATCATTTCCTTTGGTTATTAGTTTGAAGATGAATTGCATGACTTTTCATGAAACTGTTATTTGGTATTTGTAAATAATTTTATGTGTTTCTTTTGACATTTCCTTAACAAAAGAATATCATTGAGGTACAAAATAAATAATGCCAACAGTGAATGGATACTTAGTATAGTATGTTGTAAACATTGTAAAAACTAGATTTACTCTTATATTGATAAATGTGGCTATTGCGTGTTTTTCTACATAATACGTGTTGAGAAATAAGATTCGTGATTCCTACTTATGGTGAGTGCGGTAGAAGGATATGCTAGCTATGCTGTGAGAAGAATGGCATCAATATTGAGATTATAGGTCTTATAATATTCATGAGTTTACATATTAGATGTCTAACATAAGTGCTAAAAGTTGTCTTTCCGTGAAGTCCACTTTGTATTTGATATTCATGCATGTAACCAATAGTGGGGCAAGGGATTCTTGGGGTGAGTGCTAGCCTTAGTGTAAGGCTTCTAGTATGCAGGAGATTTTTCTTATCACTTGTTCATGCATGTAATGTTTGGTTGCATTTTCGGATAAAATGAAGAAAATCCATATAATCATATTGTAGAGGAAATGGAATTTGTGCACTCTTAACATATTTAGTGTGTGATAAAAATCCACATACATTTGCGTGGATCATATTTTGATATGGATACATTTAGTGGCTACGATTTACTCATTTTGTATGTGTATGAATTTTGAGAAGGCTAATGATAGATTATGATACCTACTTCTCATATAGCTGCAAGGTTGGGATCCTAGATAAATCTTCCTCAAGGAATTGTAAGACTAGAGTGTAAAAGAATTCAACAAGGAATTGTATTGTGATTAATAAAAGGACACTTTAAATAAAACATATATTGTGAAAATTATGTTTAGTTATTTTAAAGCACATCACTACGAGGTCTCTTTAGATGAGGTATGAAGTGATTCGTGCTTTTGGTTAATAGAATCTTCGATGGATGTTTTCGTTTGATTTAAGTTCTACTATGTCATGTTCATAAGGCCTTGGTATGTTATATGGATGGGGACGGAATCTAAAATTCTAAAATCACCTATAATTTAACTTCGATCCAACATTTGAAATATTAAGATCTTAGATTCGATTAGAATAGTATATTATATGAGTGATTGCAAGCACTATTAGTTGTCCTTGAGGTAGGAGCTTGGTACATATAACACGAAAGAGTAGGATAAGCTTCTTAGCTTTTAATCAACTTTATAGCCATGTCTATGGAATACTCAAGTTACGTGACGATTCTTGATAAAGTTGACCTATGTAAAAGTTAGGGATGTTGTTGTCTCTAGGTAGCATGATTAGCTACTTAAAACTTTCATGGATAAATGACACATGGCCCATTCATGTGCCAGGGCTGTGGCATGCAGGGGTTCCTGCATGCCGGGGGCGGCTGCTCTGGACTCACACGAGAACATGCATCTGTTCATGTTTTCTTTGGTTTTTCACCTCCTTCTGTTGGATTAGGTCCTGTAACTGTCAATATGGAGTGATGTGACTCTTTTGGATAATTATAATTCTTGGTATTCATTATTGTTTCTGTCTTTGGATTTGCAGAATACTGATAGAAATTTTATGATGATCTTCAATGATGATAATGTGTTCGGTTCTTGTGAATTATTCATGAATATTTCATATAAAAATGTCAATCCGCTCTTTACTGATCTGCAGACTGTGGTAGCAGTGGCAATGCTTGTTCGAAGATTTGATTTTCAAATGGCCCTCGGAGCACCTCCTGTGAGTTCTTTTGTTTCTGTTGTTTTCACTACTGGGGTAGCTTGAGAAACATGTCTGCATTTGAAAGAGGCTGCAACTTCAGTATCTATCACGGAAATTTCAAAAATACTATCGTTTAGGAAACATTTTAGAAATTTAAAAAGAAATTTCCTAATCTTTTATTTTTTGAATAAAACTTGGGAACTTCACTGAAAGGAAATTTGAATAAAGCAAAATAAATTAAAGTTGTGGGCTTTAACTGGGAATACAGTTAACAACGGGCTTTAACTTTTTCACAAAACATAAACAAGTAATTAGGATTATGTTGTCAATGATATTGTGAATAATTTTGTTTGGATGGCATAATGCTTTCAGTTAAAAATTTAGATTGTGCAATTGTGTTATGTTTAGTATTAATTAACGATAAATAAAAATTTTGAATTTAAATTTGAATTATTATATTGTCACGATCATAAAATTACGTGCTATAAAATTGTTCCATGTCCTACTTTTTTCAGAAATTGTGTTTCCATATGTCATGTTGCGTCGTGTTTTTGTATATGGATACATTCTTCTCTTGAACATTTGTTTGATTCCGAATCCATTTATTAAGATCAGAAGTAAATAGTCTCTAATATATATAGCTCAACTGCTCTACAGGTTGAAATGACAACAGGAGCAACAATTCATACAACGGAAGGTTTGAAGATGACAGTTACTCGAAGGAGACGACCTTCTATCATCACAACATTGCAGATGCCAACTGTGGAAGTAGATTCATCAATAAACATTCCAAGGACGAATACAGTTTCCAGTCAGAAAGATGAAGTTCCGTCTGCTCATTCCTAGTCGATGAATAAGGTGGTGTCTTGTACTTGGCAAACAAGAAAGTTGTAGCTGAAAGCAACACTAGTTGGATCCTTCTACTCAACATGCGTATACGGTATACAGTACTTGTATTATGACGATAGAGATCTTCAAGATGAAAGAGCAAATTTATTTGAATTTCACATAAAATGTTTAAATCTTTTCTGATCCATTTAAGCTTACATTTTGATCACCATCTCTCTCTCTCTCTCTCTCTCTCTCTGAGATTATTATATTTATCATTATATAGGGAAAAATAGATTACTACACAGTGGTGTGAGGCCAAGTAAGGCGGGGCTGCCTCAGTCATAGACATCTTCCATACATCTTCACTAGAACTAAGATTTCGACCATGAATCCTTCTTTTGCTCGATGGGGTCGATGAAAGGAGATATTATGTGTAGAGCGTATCACATGCAACATTACCCTGGGGATAACCAACGACAGCCACAGCTTCTTGAAGAAAAGGAACGTCACAAAGCTCCAGAAAGTTCATTCTCAACCACCAGAATAGCCAAATTACACTCATGACCAACAGCTTTGACTTCTGCCCAATACTTGGTGGGAGAGCCAAGCTTTCTTGTAGGTACACGCAGGGACTTGTTCTGCCAAGGAAAGATGTAAGTGGGGCTGCTGGGCACCGTAAAAATCTTCACCACAAAATCCAACGCCAGTTCAAACGCCGAATAGGTGTCAGACATCGAACTATCTTCAATTGCCCCATACTTGGGAGCATCAGCGCCATAAGCCTCGGCTGCAGTCTCCGCGTCAAGAACATTACCATTATTAGCAGTAGCAGTAGAATACAATATGAAATCACGTGTAAGTTTAGGCTAACTTATTTATTATGACATCGCATAGGATAACGCTATAGAGTAATTTCAAGAGGGCAGTTAATGAATTGTTAGTCGGATGATTACCTAAATATATATTTATCTTTTGGGAATAGGGAGGTTTGACTAGGACTGCAATTAAGTTTAAAGAAATATGAAAACTAAGAAATTTTGCACAAATGAACTTTTAAGTGTATAAATTGAACAAACCTTTCACTGCAAGAATTAATGGAAACCGTCCAAAAGGACTATCTGCATATACAACCAATAGGTTGAGGGGATCAGCACCAAAAATCATTCGTTAAGAAGCATCTGCGCACAAAGGCCATACTTTAGGGACCATTTGCGCCTACCTTATATTAGGATTTTTATTATGGCAGTTTAAAATTTTCTTATAGCATAAAGGTACTATTTCATTGTGTAGATATGATCACTCGAGTCTTCTTAAAGGATGAATTTAATAAAATGAAAAATTGAAAATTCTCGATCATACATATCTAAATTCTCGATATTTAGTAGATTCAACGAGTTTCTGGTATCTAATTTTTTAGCATTTGTTAGTGAATCAATAAAGACTCAAAAATTATTCATAATTTTCACATTCTCACATTTCCATACGCATTACTCTATATGACCTATTAGAATTTAGCCAAAGATGGAGTTACTAATCCCAATTTGGGATCAATAAAGCTGGTTGTCCCGAGATTAAATTCCAGGTCAAATCAAATGTCATCCATGGTTTATCTCGGGATTATTTGACGTCCCTGATTTGATCCTGAATTTAATCCCTGGACAAGTAGCATCTCTCATTAGGGATTAAGGCACTGACTGATCAAAGGCGTGGCAATAAGAATAAATAAGGAAAAAAAAACCAAACAAACAAACAAATAAATAAAACAATAATCATAAAAAGAAAATGGGAACATCCTCTGCATTAACATTAATTACTACATTAGAAGATGAGAGAAGAGTCAAGTCACGACACTACACAGCTCGCTTTCAAATCTCTGCACTCTGCATATGTAAGATACCAATAGTGATTATACCCTCACCTCACCCCACCCCCACATGGTTGTTCATTCAGATATGTACATACACACAGAGTGTCTGTATATTGTTCTTTCTCCGAGTCTCCATAGCCGCTCTTGGCTCGTGGGCTTTTTCATCTCCATATACTCTCTCTCGATCATCTTCCTGAGAATGCCTTCCTTTTACCATCTTTACGCGTTTATTATATATTCTTGTACTCTTCTAACAACATACTAAAAATTAAGAGTGTCATTTCATCAGAAAGACAAAATGGAGGTATTTTACAATATAATGATATATTATACGTACAAATCAAAAATTCTTTCTGTCTGAACACTGAGGAAAAGTCTGCTTTTGCAAGATCCAAACTCAGCAAAAATATATTTGACTGCAGAAAACGAGGCACCCGCAAATACAAGAAAAGAGAATTTCAGGGTTTTTTTACCAACAATTATTCTGTCTCTCTAAATATATATTTCTGATTCTATAGTATTTTTCACACAATCACACACATTTTTGTGTGCGCGCGCGCTCCATAAGAAGAACATCCGGCTCTCTAAAGTCTACTCTTTAAGGGTATCATTTTTACAGGTAACCCCCCTTTCTCTCTCTCTCTCTCTCTCTACACACCACCACACAGATTGATGGAACTGGCAAATATAATAAGAAAGAAAAATCTTAGGTTGGAACAAGTTGATAGGATCCCTTTTTTTACGTCCCCATGTCGAGAAGTCTCACTTTTACGAGATCCAATTCCCAACCTCGAAATCTTCTCTTTCATTTTTGGAAAAAAAAGGCTAAATGTATACATATTTTATTTTTTATGTAAGGTTGTTGAAAATACAAATTAGTATGTGGACGTTTCTACTAGCTTATCACCTCTTTTAGCCTATATTATGTACGCACATGTGAAAGAAATTAAAGCCCCAGTAAACATCTAAATTAGCCTTCAAGAAGGAAAAAAAATTCATGTTTGTTCCTTCTTTTTTTTTCGAAAGTATTTTGGAAAGTTAGGTATTTTTAAAATTCATTTTTCAGATTTAGTCAGATTCTTTTGGCAGTTTTCGACTCAGTTTCAATTAACTTAGATTTTTACATTAAAAGATGTCAATGACACTTGAGAAAAATGTGCAAGAATAGAAAATAACAAAGTCTTAATTTAATTTTTTTTTTTTTTTATCTCTTTCCTCCGTTCTTCTGGTAAAAGATTTTTTTTTTTTACCCTTTTCTTTTTGGGTTCCTTTTCTTATAACTTCGAGATAATTTACACATTCAAATGTGCAGATCCCGATTTCTAAAAAGACCACAATTTCTTGAATATTGTTCATTTCTTTATTTATCAGTACAGTTATACTTTCTTTTTCCTTGCTAATATGCTTCGTCTTTCTTTGACATTTGAAGGCCATAAAAAGAAATAAACCAGTTAAGGGAAGAAAACTGTAGCAGCATTAATGGCGTCCTCTTCATCCAACTCGCCGTGTGCAGCATGCAAATTCTTGCGTAGAAAGTGCCAGCCGGAGTGCGTATTTGCACCATACTTCCCACCGGATCAGCCGCAGAAATTTGCAAATGTGCATAAAGTATTCGGTGCAAGCAATGTCACGAAACTTCTCAATGAATTGCAGGCACACCAGCGCGAGGATGCTGTCAATTCTCTTGCTTATGAAGCCGAAATGCGCCTCAGGGATCCGGTATGGCCGAATCCTTCATTTAAAAGTTTAAACCGTTGAAGAGAAATTTATTATATTTTTCGACAAATTCCGTAAGCATAGGCTAGATTAAAATGATTAATTAGGAAAGAACAAATTCTAATACACGACGAGACTTGACGGGAGACTCTCTGATCCCGCTATTAGCTAACGTGCTCATCTAAAAATTTAAATTGTACAAGTTTCATTTTTTAATTTACGTCTTCAATAGGTATACGGTTGTGTCGGAGTCATTTCCCTCCTCCAACACCAGCTCCGCCAGCTCCAGACGGACCTCAGATATGCCAAATCCGAGCTCTCCAAATATCAGAACCTTGGCGTCGCCGGCCACGGGCTCATAGCCGCCGCCACGCACCATCACTCCGGGATCAATCTAATAGGTAGTGGCGTTGCCTCCCGGGACCACCACTTCCACCACCGGTTCTTCCCCAGCAATCAGCAGCAGATTATCAGGGCATTTGATGGGAACAATAGTTATGATGCAAGCAGCCTTCTATTAAGTCAGTTTCAGCAATCCAGGGCTAGTGGTGATGGAAAGTGAACATTTGTGGATCCCTTGAATTAGGGTTTTTGCAAAATTTCTTTATTCACCAAACTACATTAGTAAAATTACAAAAAAAAAAAAAAAAGGGGGCGACTTGCATTACGTTTGTATTTATAATTCTTGTTTTTGAGGTTTACAAACGTTGTTACAAATATTGTCAAAGTATTGTCTAATTATTATATTTGTTTCTTAATTTTTATTAATGAGCATATTTGTTTGTATCCTTTTATTATAGTTGCACAATAACTTTTCAATAATGAAATTTATTCAAATCTCTAATTAATCGAGCGATATTAATTATCTAACTTTATGAATTAATTTATCGGCAAGGTTCTGTGCTCAAAATTTAGAGGAAAAGTGTGCTTTCGCTAGGATCATGTAACGAGTTATACAGATTAGTTTCGTTATACAACTATAACCAAAGTTCGAGAACCAACTTATTTGATTTTAAAAATTAGAGACCAATAGTTCATTTTTTCTTAGTCGTTAAACATAAACTGGAAAACTCGAACGGGAGAGAGAGAGAGAGACTAATGAGTTAAACTCATCGGCGGTAATAATAAATTCATTCAGTTGGGTTACTATACTTCAATTTAGGTCAATTGTGTTGTCATAATTTAGTTTTTTTCTTAATTTGAGTCACTTCTCCCAATTCTGTCACGCTGACTAGCATAGAACATTTATACGTGAATGTTAACTACAAATGACCTTCTTACGTAAGTGACCTCGAACGAAATCAACAGAACTCTATATTAAATCTTATTACACTAAAGTAGTAACTCCTTTTTCTGTGCAGTTTAAAATACAAGTTTAAGGTTCCCTTTCTCAAATCTATGAATGATTTATAAAGATAAATAGCACGAAATGTTGGGATAATAATATATTGTAGTTATGAATGTATGATTAAAAATAATATTCGACTTGCAACTAAGGATTCAAATTATTGTGCATCCATACGACTAAGCCCCCGTTATACTTCGTTAAATTATAATTTATTTTTCTCTATCTTTTTATCAATCATACATTCTATAATAAAATAATATTACACGACTTCTTTTTAATCACACATTTTAAAAAGAAATCCCTCATTATAATCTCAAATAATGAGTACCAAACGATAGCTAAATTTGTAAACTAGCTCGTCACTTGTGGGAAATACCATTTCCCAAAACAAAAATCTAACACCATGTTTGATATATATTCTTTTAAAAGTATATTTCTCTTTTATTTTTTATCATATATTTTTTAATAAAATAATATTACACGTAAATTCAAATTTTATTTTTATTTTTTAATAAAATATTTTTCATCAAATCACTATTTAAAATGTGTATGAGAATATCGTGCATCAAACGGTGTAAATATGCTTTTCTTGATCTTTTGTATTTATTTGTTTGAATAGTTAGTCAAAATTAAATTGGCAATAATGACGTAGTGTGTAATGATGGCCTCTACTTTAATTCAATGTCAGATACTGCTGCTGACGCCTTCAAGAGTTGGCAAGCATGCAGCATTTGTTTGTATGTATGTGTATGTATAAATATTGCCCCCAGTATCTTTCGATTCTTTCCCATATATACCCTAATCAGAAAACAGTACTGAAAATCTCCAATTATCGATATATAAAAATTTGAATTACTTCTCTTAATAAAATTAATTTTTTAAAATAGAATTAAAAGTCTTAGACGTGGCTACGAATAAATTTCATATCAATAGAAAATAAATAATTGGTATAAAATGGCTTGTATTACTCATTTTATTTGACTTTTTAAGATAGAACATCAATCTTAACTCAAACGTGCCACAACATCATTTGTGGTATGATATGGATAAATCCTAAATTGGTTATTGGTTAACATGAACCTCAAGTCTTAATAATAGCAGCTAAAAGATTAATTTTCTTCTTAACCGACTAAAGAAGTCAACTTGCCTCATCTCAAGACGGACGGAGTACAATAAAAGTTTAAAAATTACACTTCGTTAGCACTAGTTTTATACTTCTCACCAAAGTACATTAAGTGAAGTTTGTATTCAACTCATGGTCATTTTTGGACTCATTTCTTGAAGGAGATCGCAAAATTATCGTAATCCAAGTTTAGGAAATCCATAGCTGATCATATATAGTATACATGAATGTATTCAAAAGTATCCCCTATTGTGCTCGAATTATCTAATCCCATCTCTCTCAAATCATATTCAATTAATAGGTGAGCTAGATTTTTGTGCGAGTTCAATATAAGACCAAGCCCAGGATCAAATTACCCAATAATGCTATGAAATCATCTTTCGCATGCGGCTCAATCGAACAAGGTACTGAAACCTCTTTATCCTATAATAGCTAAAAGGTTGTGAATCTTTTTACTTCCATTTAAAAGGTCGAGAACTAACTTGCTCGTCGAACAATCTTGGATAACTGGTGCAATTTTTTCAATTACAGAATAAAAATCAAATCTGAAGCATTTTAAATTTATGAATTCGTGCATGTTTGTGAAAATGTATAATTCGTTATAAGTAGTAGGTCTGAAAAATTGTACGATTAAAAAATAATAATATAGTTTGATGAATTTATAAGTAATTATAAGCTTTTGACTATGAGGGTTCCCATGGACAGCAAAAGTCACAATGATGTTACCATTTATGTGTGTAGTAAGCTAACCAGACAAAGAAACACGCATTTCGAAAACAAAAATGTAGCATTTATTTCGGGTTGTCCCTTCTGCCCGACCCTGCTGGACTCGGGTTGTCCTCTCTCTCTCTCTCTCAACATATACATACACCTGTTACATGCATGCAAAATAAAGATATATACACGATTTGCCCTAACCTAAAT
>CAIGRB010124732.1:8418-38700 GCA_903798255.1 Fraxinus quadrangulata | reverse complement strand
ATCTACTTAGTTTACTCACAACAAATACAATATCGGGTTTTGTACATTGTACCACGTACATAAGATTTCCGATTGCACTTGCATACTCAATTTGAGCTATTGTTCTTCCATCATTATTTACTAAATTTTCATTTTGAACATGGAATATAGAAACATCTTCGTTACTTTAATTTATTCTATGTCATTACTAATAATTAATATATTATCCACATAAAGACATACAAATGTAAAAATATTATTATATACTTTGATATACAAGCAATTATCAACCGAATTATTAGCAAAAGCATATGACATAATAGTAGTGTCAAATTTTTCATGCCATTTTTTGGGAGCTTGTTTTAAACTTTATAAAAATTTGATTAGTTTGCATATCTTACGTTTATTTTCCGGTAGAACAAACCCTTCTTTTTGTTCCATATAGACCTCATCTTTGAGATATCCATTTAGGAATGTCGTCTTGATATCCATGTGATGAACATGTAAATCATAAATAGATGTTAATACAAACAAGATCCTTATTGAGATTATCCTAGCTAGGGTGCAAATGTGTCAAAGTAATCTATTTCTTCTTTTTGTCGATACCATTTAGCTGCTAATTTAGCTTTATAGGTATTAAGTGTTCAATTGAAATTATATTTTCTTCTAAATAACCATTTACAACTAATGGATTTAAAAGCCTTTGGTAAATCAACTATTTCTCAAGTGTTATTTGATATAATATAATCCATTTCATTATTTATTGCATCTTTCTAGAATATGCAATTTTTAGAAGATATTGCTTCCTTATAGGTTTTAGGATTACTTTTGACTTGAAGAACAAAATGAATTGCTCTTACAACATACTTCATATCTCCTTCTACTAAGTAGAAAGAAATTAGTTGGGAATCTATTTCTTTCGATTTTAGACTTTTTTCTTTTCTAGTTCTTTTACTTTTTCGAGGTTCATTTTCAATATCTCCTTCTCT
The DNA here is from genome assembly GCA_903798255.1 of Fraxinus quadrangulata. Lineage (NCBI taxonomy): Eukaryota > Viridiplantae > Streptophyta > Magnoliopsida > Lamiales > Oleaceae > Fraxinus > Fraxinus quadrangulata. The sequence continues at coordinate 37,732 of CAIGRB010124732.1, read as the reverse complement.
TACAACATCTCTTGTAGATTTCTTTTCTTGTGATTCTCTTAAAATTGGAATGTCTACATTAGTTTTATTTTGAAAATTTCTTGTTACCAATACATTCTAAAAAAACTCCACACCCCTTGATTATGTTATAACATTTGATTCTAAGTTTCATAACCTATAGACCTTACTATTTAAAGCATATCCACAAAGACACATTTAATACCCCTAAAACCTAATTTAGTTATATTAGAATTCATGTTTTTGCAATAAGCAAGACATTCCCACACTTTGAAATAATATTAATATTTGGTTTCCTTCATTTCCATGTTTCATATGGAGAAATTTTATCATTTTCAAAAGAATCCCATTTACTATAGACATGCATTAAGTAGGGCTTCACCACATAAATTAAAAGGTAATTGGGCATATAATAACATGGCATTAATTATTTCTAAGAAGGTTCTATTCTTCCGTCCAACTAAACTGTTTTGTTCAGGTGTACGTGGTGCATAACATTGGTGTATAATTCTATTTTATTTATAAAATAAGTTGAATTCAACTTTTGCTTTATGTAACTTAAATGCATCGAATGCTTCATCTTTATGTTTTAAAAGATAAACATAAGTATATCTAGAACAATTATCAGTGAATGTAATGAAATATCTATTACCTCCTCTTGTTAACATGCAATTCAATTCACATATTTTGGAATGCACAAGTTCAAGTAATTGAGATTTTCTTTCTACACTATGAAATGACTTTTTAATCATCTTTGATTTAATACATGTTTCACACTTTTTAAGTTATCAACTTCACATTGTATTAATCCACATTTAACCATTTTTTCATAGTGTTAATTCTTATGTGTGCTAATCTACCATACCATAAATTAAATGAATCAATAACATAAGCAAAATATTTATTTTTATTAGAATTATTATCAAAAGTACTAAGTTTGACCATTCCTTCAATAGAATAGCCATTTCTAACAAAATAACCATTATGGGTTAGTACAAATTTTTCCGACTCAAATACAGATTTGATTCTCGATTTTTTTCAAGAGAACCCCACTTGCCAAGTTCATATTCATTTTCGGTACATGAAGGACTTTGGTCAAAGTAATATTCTTTCCCAAAGTGAAGATGATCTCTACATTACTAATCACTTTAGATCTTCCTTCATTTTCGATTTGGATCTCTTAACCATCATCAATGTCATGATAAGTTTTGAAAAGAGACTTATCACAACACACATGGATGGTTACGCATGTATCATACCACCAACCCAGAACCTTGCTTTGGATTGCATGAATTTCACTCACCGTAGCGATAATCTCATCAACAGAATTCATTTGTCCATCTTTCTTTTGTTGCTTTTTGTGCTTGTAATCTCTTGCACAGTGCGCCGATTTTCCACAAACTTAGCAAGGTCCCTTGGACTTGGTTTTGAACTTCTTGTGATTCTTTTTTGGACCAAGAGGTTTTCCTTTCTTCTTATACTTGTTGGAGTTATCCATATTGTCCAAGGCACTGACTTTTGAAAATCCATCATAATAACTTTCGGTCTTATCTCTTTCCCTTGATTCTTCATCTATGCGAAAATGTTTTTGAATGTGTTGCAAAGATAAGTCTTCGAAATTGTGAATAATCTTCTTTTTATATCATTTCTAAGTCTTCGGGAGTTTAGCAATAATTGATCCCACTTGAAAGGATTCGAGAAGTTCGATTTTCACCGCTTTTAATTTGTTAACAATGACTTGTAATTCATGTACTTGAGGTAACAAATGAATATTATCTAACATTTTGAAATCAAATCAAGTGCATCCCATATTTCCTTTGCCAAAGTGGTGTTAGTGTAGAGATCTTACAACTGATCCGAAAGAGCATTTAGGATGTGATCATGTCATATCAATTCGTCCTCTTGCTTCTTCTTTCTCTCGGTACGAACTTCTTCTGTATCTTCTTCGGTTGCATCAGCAATTGGTTCCAAGTTTGGATCAAGTACATAAAAGATCTTTAATGCTGTTAGACGAAATTTGACTTTGTCTTGCCATATTGCGAAGTTTGATCCATCAAACATATCCAAGCGTACCAAATCTTGATTCATCAACTTGATGGTAGCCAACGTAGTTTCCGTCTCCATCGCAGTAAATGTAAAGTATCATTTTTAGATTGTTGGAAATATTGAAGATGAGAAGAAGGAGATGGAAACAAGAAATGAAAAATAAGGTTCGAGAACGTATGTGATATGTTGTCCTAAAAATGATATTTGCAACCTTTAGTATGCTTTTAAGTTTTCCAACAAATAATTTAGAAGATTACCACGCCTTCAAGAAAGAAGCACAAAAGCAAAATGATTCTTTCTAGTTGAACTTATTGAAAACTTTAAGAAGTTTGAAATTTTTTTATGAATGAATTGGAATATCTCAAGTAATGATTTACTTGTTTCTTATTTTTTGGAAATGAGAATCTATCATCTATTTATAAATTTCCATTCATATGAAAAGTTGAGATTTTTAATGAAAAGTCGCCAAAAACAAACCAGAAAAGCAGCCCTCAAGTGCTACCACGTATAGTATAATCCATGGGTACGCATGATAGAAGAATTTTTGCTTCTGTTTTCTAAAATAAGGTTCATGCGTATGCATGGAAATAAGCCTATGCGTACGCATGGGTATATATTTTCCCTATCACCAATTCATTCCATTCATTAGCTGGGCCAATTGACCACTATTTAATCCATTATTCGACCCAAAATATGATTGAACAATGATAATAACAGCGTGCTTTCTTAAAACATGGGATTCTAGACCTCCTATTTATCATCGATTATTTGGGCCAACCTTATGTTTTGAAGAATGGACCATTAGTTGTGAAACCAATACCGAAGAAGACTCGAGCCCAGTTGATGATATTTTATTGCTTTCAATAGACCCAGTCCTATTTTGCATTCACTACTTAATTTCTTAATTAAGGTTGGTAGAAATTACAGACTTCCAGATTTTTAAACTTCCCATTTTAAAATTCAGATTTACAGGTTTTTATTTCAAAAATCAGATGATATTTAAAAGATTAATAATTATATTACAAAATTAAATATACATATTCGTTCTACCCAACTATAGACACCAAAACTCTAATTATTTCATTTTCTCCATTTTGTCTCTTCTCTCTATCCCACACTCTCTCTACTATATCTCCCATTCTCTCTACTTCACCATCGCCCATTTTCTCTGTTTTCTCTCTATCCCATTCTCTCTATTCTGCCTCCCATTTTCTCTACCTTACCGTCACCGCTAGACGAGAAGACTTTAGAGCAGTGATACTTCGAGATCGTGCACCGTCGTCGGCAGCGATCTGTGTGCGCAGCCACTGCGACGGCTTCGTCCCTGCAGCAATCTGTGAAGCACCGCATGGTGGTGGCGGTGTAATGGTATTGATGGCACTAGTGTGTTGTTGCATTATGGGGCTTTGTTGGTGGTAGCAGCAGTGTGTCTGCATAGGGTTGGACTGTGTTGATGACGGTGTGGTGCAAGGTGGTGGAGTGCATTGGGGTGCTAGGTGGTGGCGGTAGTGTGTAGTGTGAGGTGATGGTGGTGTAGATGTTGGGTACAACAGGTTGTGGTCGACAGTGGTAGAATGTAGATGGTGGTCACGGTGGTGGTGGTGTTGACGGTAATGCATATGAGGAAGTGGTGGTCGTGTTGCAACGGTGATGTAGGCGGTGTTGGTGAGGTTGTGGGGTGTTGGATATGGTGGTGGATGTGGTTTTGTTGGTAGCAACTGTAGTGCTGGTGGCGGCTACGATGGGTTTGTCGAGGTGGTGGTGGAATTGCTTGATGATGTGGTGGTGCTTTTCTACGATGTGTTGATTAGTTTGAGGTGGTTGTGTTGCTGTCGGGGAGGTGGCGGTGGTTCTGGCGATGAAGGTGGCGGTGGTTTTGCGTGAGGGAGTGGTGCGGTGGTGGTTGCAAGTGTTGGTTGTGGTCACAAATTATTTGGTTGATTGTGACCAATAAACAATATGTGGCCAACGAAAAAGATAAATTATGAGCAAGAAATAATGTATGATCTAAAAAAATTTTAATTTGTGATCGATAATATGACAATTTGTAACTGTCTACTAAGTTGTGACTTATAATATTTGTGATTTGTGATCGATAAATAAATTGTGAAGTTTAAATTTTTGATTTGTGATCGGTGGACAAATTGTGACATATAAAATTTCTGAATGTGACCGTAAAATAATTTGTAATATATAAATTTTTTGATTTGTGACCAAAATAAAATATGTGACTAATTAAATCGTTANTGACCAAATTATATAGATTTGTGACATGAATATATTTAATTAATTAAATCATAAATAAATTTTAATTAGTATCTGATTTTTGAAATTTGAAACATTTGTTCTTAGTTTTGAAATGGGTAATATTTAACCTCTTATTTATGAATTTTTCCTTTACTGTTTTGCAAAGGTGATTGAAGAATTTGGGCTGTGAAAAGTTTTGGATCCTGATAACCTAAAATTCAAGCCAGGTGATATAATTAATCTTAAGATTTACAGGGTGGGAAGATTACAGTTTGATTCATAAAAGTGATTATTGAGGAAAGTGACCGTTGAGGAAGATTCTAGTTTGTGCGCGATGATACGTATTCTACGGCAAACATCTTTAAGTTCTTTGTATCTCTTGTATTTTTTTGGAAATAGAGTCATTCATTTTCAAGCAGTAGCGTTGAGTCGAAAAAATACTGGCTGTCAGTTTGAGTGGTGTTTCCTTCCGCTATCATTTTTTGTTGGAGTCGCTATTTAGGAGCTCACACTGCTATATCTCCTGATTATAGCTTTTGGTGATGACTTATCTTTTAAATTTCTTTCCACAGAATTCATTTCTTCCATATTCTAGATTTTCGAGTTATACTTTGCTCTAGTTTCATCTCATCTAACTATAAGTTTCATCTCCTAAATTTGCCAGTCTAGATGCTTAAACTAGAACAAAGATGGGAAATAGGTATTGAAAAGAAGATATTTGAATTGCATGTCTTCTTCGAATGAAAGGGGTATTTATAGATTTCCTTCCAGGTGTTGGGGTAGTTTGAACAATCTTGCGTTGTGCCAGGTAGCTGCATCATAATGGTAGTTTGATAATTGATTTCGGTTAAGAATCGCATTTTGGTTATTTGCCCATTTGCAACGTGCATCCAGCCTGGATTTTGGAATTGGTTATCGACCTTTGGGTGAAACCCTTTGCTTCTTCTTACTTTCACATATTTCCTTCTCATTCGATGAAGGGATATCTCTTCGCGATGCCTTTCCTTATTCAATAGCGAGGGGCATTTTATGGGAGCAACATTATTCCAACTAGGTTCCTTTGCGAGGTCTAACATCATGGATGAGAAAGAGAAATCCGAGTTTTACGAAAAAGAGATGGATGGCAGCTAATAAATGCTCATGAAGGGATAGTCAATGAATCAAATTTATGATTCGTGAAAATATCTGAAACGTTAAGGTTTCGTTTTCTTACTTGTCTAAATCTGATTAATGGTAGATGTTACTCATATAAATAATTGTACCTAATTGAACTACGTGGCAGACGGTAAGGGCCCCACATCCTAAATGGCAACCTGGATGACCCTGTCACCACATCATTCTACCCATATACCTCGTTTGGTCGAACCCTAATTCTGTCGAACCTGATATGGTCGAACCCTCATGAAGAGCTGAGCCCCAATGGATGACACGAGATAGGTAGAGGCGTATTAGAAAATCTTCATACTGGATCTCGTACTAGGTGGATGATGTGACAATTCAATAGATAGGTAGATCTACACAAACAAACAAACAAGTCAAGTCAAGTCTTACATGCCAGGGCTAGGGTTGACAAGCCGTTACAACATTAAATACGAGATAGCCTATAAATAATTGATTGATGGCTACGACAAGAGATCCCAGCTGCGTGGATGAAGCCACGTGCCTCTTTATCTAACGGCTCTTAATTGATAACCCAAGAATAACTAACCAAGAGGGGGGTGAATTGGTATTTAAAACTTTTTCGACTATTTGTCTCAAAACTATACAATACACAAGATATAATTTCAAAGTATGATACTAGAATTAAATATCAAAGTTTAATAACTTAATTCAAGTATAAATAAAGCACAATATCAAAGGTAATGTAAAGTAAAGTGCGATAATGTAAAGATAACAAACCAATTTAATGGGGTTCGATACACAATGTGTTCTACGTCCCCGTTACCAAGCTCTCCGTCACGAGCAAGGCCAAATGCACTATAATGATAACTTACAACAAGGAGTATCAATCCTTAAGTGACTTACAACAAGGAGCACTTATCCTTAGGTGACTTACAACAAGGAGCACCTATCCTTAACAACGATCGAGTTTTCACAAGGCTCTCGAAACCATCAAAGTATGAATAATAGTTTTACAATTGAAAGAACTCTCTTAACAAATGATATTATCACGTCAAGTATTTAGAGAGTTAGGATAACACTTCAATAGATAGCAAATGATAAAGCTCAAGTGTTTATGTTGTAAACTTTGATGAATGATGATAATGAAATAGTTTATATTTTTGTATCAAAGTTTTCAACCTATAATCTCTCTTAACAAATAATACAAGTTAAGTATGAAGAGAGATTTACACTTCAATATAAGTGTTGGTAAAGAAAACTTTTATCAAGAATTGAAAGTAGATGAGATTGAAGGTTTTCTTTGCAAAAAGAATTCTTGAAAAGATAGATGAAGAATTAATTTGAACAATCAAGAAATTCTTTGTAATAAATGAAATGGAATGTAAAATCAAGTAAGCTCAATGATATTCAATAAATATATTCTCTCAATTTGCTCTTCAAGTTGGTGAAATAAAATGTGAGAAGTAATGAGTATTTATAGAGCAAAGGGAGCCATTTCAGTCACTTTCGGTTGACCATTTTCGGTTGACCGAAAGTGTATAGCCGTTGGAAAAATCAAACCGTTGGAATTTCGGCTGACCAAAACAGCATTTTCGGTCGACCGGTTTTCGAACTTTCGGTCGACCGAAAGTTGACCTTTTTTTTTTTTTTTAAATCATGAAAAATCATTTTTATGCAAGTGATGAATTATGGAAATAATTTGAGCTTTGAACACTTGCTAAAAATTGATGAGTTGTACCTTTACATTTAGGTTCCGATAAAACTATTTCTAAGTTTTAATCTTCACATGTCTCGTTCTTCTTTTCTTCGAGACTCATTTGATTGCTTGTTCTTCAATGGATGACGATTTGAGTCTTTGAATGCTTAAGAAGATATATTCATGAAAAACTCAAGAAACAAAGTTTGTTAGAAACACAAGTATATTGTTTGTTATAATCAAAACAAGTGGAGCTATAAATCATAGGTCAACAATAATCATCGTCTTCTACTACAAAAGCAGCACTTAGTGTCATTTTCAGGGGATGCCAAATTCATACTAAAAAAGTGAACGTTGATTCTCCCTAGTTTACTCCTTACTCTGACCCCCCCTCCTATCTACGAGATAATGACATTGCAACTTGTCACACACCTTAAATCATTCTCTTCATCAATCCGTCAACATAACTAGCAAGTTGATTTGAACATCAGGAACGTCAGGGAATGCCAACGTCGCCTAGAAGTAGGCGAGAGAGAAGGGATGAAGCAAATGCAAGAAATCAAGCAGGAACGTCACAATCCCCACAGTATCAGGCAGAAGAAAATGATTCGGATGGCCTGTGTCGGTCATTTGAGTTGGATGACGATGATGAAAGCCTGCCCTTCTCCCAAGAATTGAGAAGCGCCCCGGTCCCGAACCACTTTGTACCTCCAAAGATACCCAAATACAATGGGAGAGGTGATCCTGCAAAGTACCTCAATAACTATAAGACCCAAATGTCTCTATGGGGAGCCTCGTCGACGTTAAAGTGTAGAGCTTTTCATCTCACACTAGCAGGAGCCGCAGAAATCTGGTATAGCCGCATCCTAGTCGGCTGCATTAGAAGTTGGCCAGATCTCAAGAAGGCCTTCCTGAATCAATATCTGTCTAGTAAAGAGGGGGAGGCCCCTATCTAAAGGATGCAAGACATGATGCAGCAGACGGGTAAAACCTTGAAAAGCTACTTGGCCCAGTTTACTGACGAGATGACCTATTGCGAGCAAGTTACGGATATGGAAGCCCTTTCTGCCCTAAGGGGAGGCCTTAACATGAACACCCTATTCTGGAGGGATGTGCGTAACAGAAATCCCACTTCTTACAATGCTCTAGTGGAGATGATGAGAAGCGAAATCATTAACGATGAGCTAATTGATCACCACAATGGAACTTCATTAGGGCTTCCACTACTTCAAAGATAACGAAGCGGCCCAGTGTCCTACATGGTGGATCAGCAATAGACCTAAGCAGGACACACAATAGCCCCCACCTTAGGTCAAGCGTTGGCCACAGCTATGCTAAACGTAATGCCTTCTTTAACATATGAGGAAATTAGATCTGAAGCCCAAAGACAGCCTAATCCATCCAAAGGAAGAGGTAGAGGTAGAGGAAGAAACAGGGAGACCCGAGATAGGCAGTACTACATATATCATCGTACCAATGACCACAGTACTGTAAATTAACTATCCAGGCCGTATCACAGAGAGCCAACTAGCCCTCGCAGTGAGGGTAGAAGTACCCATCAAACACAGAGAAGTGCACATCAACCCAGGCAGGAAAGAGAGACTAGGCAAAACGAGGTGAGGCGTCACCGTAGGAAAGAATCACCTCGACAGGAACATGAGGAAGATATGAATCAGGCAAGGGGTAGAGGCTCAGGAAAGAGTCTCCAATGAATGCGGATAACGCTCTGATGAGAGAGATTGACACCATCATAGGTGGTCCTCACGTAGAAGGAGATTCCAAGAACGCACTAAGAAACTACGTGATGGAGGCGAAAACCCCCCTATGACGAGCTACTGATCAATAACAATGGTCGTGAGTCTGGGAACGCCCCGTCAATCGCCTTTTTCCCAGCAGACACTGTAGGAATCCATTACCTACACTGCGATGCACTAGTGTACGAGCCGTCATAGCCAGAAATGGACTCAGACGCATGTTGGTAGATAATGGGAGTTCGGTCAATATCTTGTTTGGAACCACTTTTGACAAAATGATGGTGGATCATGAGCTCGCCCTTATGACCGCTCCTCTATACTGTTTTACTGGCAATAGCATCATCCCTAGAGGAAGAATCGCTCTGGCAGCGAAAATTGGGGAACCCCCATTTATAGCTCATCACTTTATGGAGTTCTTGGTTGTGGACCATCGATCCACCTACCACGGAGTTTTGGGACGACCTGCCCTAAAAGAACTCGAGGCTGTAACATCTATACATCATTTATGCATGAAGTTTCCTACCAAGGAAGGAACTATAATAGTGTGGGGGGATCAGATGGGATCAAGAGAATGCTACCTCAGTTCCCTAAGAAAATTCGAGCCCCGCAACTTAAACATGGTTTTGATGGATCCTGAAATGGTTGACGCACCTGAAGAAAGTACTCCCCTTGAACAAAGGGAAGACGTCAACATGACCAATGCCCCTGAAGAAGGGACCACTGAAGTAGATTTGGACCCCTGGGTTACAGAATCTAACTCATGGGCAACCTCGGCGAAGGAGCTCAAATTTTTCCCTGTGAACCCACGTGACGCTGCAAAGGTACTACAAGTAGGAAAGAAGCTCGAATTAGGAGAAAAAAACCAGGTTAAAGGACTTTCTACTTAACAACCTGTATATATTTGCGTGGAAACACGAACACATGGTGGACATTGATCCCAAAATCAGCTGTCACCGGTTCAATGCAGATTCGCGGCCAAGACGATGGAAGTATTCGTCGATGATATGTTGGTGAAGAGCCTCAGGTCAACAGACCATTTAGAGCATCTACGAGCCACTTTGATATTTTGAAAAGGTATGGCATGAAACTGAACCCATTGAAGTGCTCCTTTGGCGTCGCTTCCGGGAAATTCCTGGGCTACATGGTCAACCAGCGAGGCATTGAGGTGAACCCTCAGAAAATTAAAGCGCTGTTGTACATAAAGTCCCCTGGCAAGCCAAGGGAGGTTAATGTTTAACGGGATGCCTTACGACACTGAACTGGTTCATCTCCAAGGCTACCGATAAATGCCTCCCATTCTTCAAGGTCTTGAAAGGAAGAAAGAGATTCTAGTGGAACGAAAAGTGTGAAGAGTCCTTTCAAGGGCTGAAGTAGCACTTGGGCCAACCCCCCTCCTTTCTAAACCTAAAAAAGGAGAAACATTGCAACTATATATGATCGTAAGTGCCGTCACTGTGAGTTCAGCGCTGGCAAGAGAGGAGGACAACATTCAAATGCCTATCTACTATGTAAGTAAGGCCCTCCTCCCAGCTGAAGCGCGTTATGCCGACATGGAAAAACTTGCTCTGTCCCTTATGATCGCCTCTAGGAAGCTGAAGCCCTACTTCCAGGCTCATATTATAAGTGTCCTAACAAGCCTTTCGCTCAAACAAGTGCTACAAAAGCCAAACACATCAGGAAGGCTGATGAAATAGGCCGTAGAATTGAGTGAATTTGATATTTTGTATCAACCAAAGACCTCAATGAAGGGGCAAGCAGTGGCGAATTTTATAACAGAGTTCACAGAGGCAACAAGCATCAATGTTATAATGGAGTCGGTAGACCCCCCATCATGGAAATTTTTTGTTGATGGGTCCGCTGAAGAAGCCGGATCAGGGGCCGACGTACTGTTGAAAAGCCAGAGGGCAACAAGCTTAATTGTGCAGTGAGGTTCGGCTTTAAAACCTCCAATAATGCAGCTGAGTACGAGGCACACCTAACAGGCATTAGGCTAGCCAAAGAAATGCAGGTGAAAAATTTGGTAGTCCGAAGCAATTCCCAACTCGTTGTAAGCCAGATCAACGGTAGTTTCGCGACCAAGGATAAGGGCATGGCGACGTACTTGAAAAAGGTTATGGAGCTGATATCCTGCTTTGATAAGTTCGAATAAACCCAAATCCCAAGGGTGAAAAATCTGCACGTAGATACCCTATCAAAATTGGCAAACAGCAAAGATTCAGAATTACTCAAGTTTGTGCCTGTTGAATACCTCCCCAGACCCTCCACGGCCAAGGCGGAGGACGTGATGTGGATTGGAGAAACTCCCCATTGGATGCGACCCATCATAGCATATATCTCAAGGATCATGCCTTACCGGATAACAAAGAAGAGGCCCGCAAACTCCAACGTAAGGCTACCCACTATGTCCTTGGGCATGAGGTTTTGTATAAAAGAAGGTTTTCATCACCCCTCCTACGATGTACTGGAGAGGATGAGGTGGATTACGTGCTAAGGAAAATCCACGAATGGATATGTGGCAATCAAGCGAGAGGCTTAGCACTGGCCCACAAAGTTCTGAGGCAGGGATACTACTGGCTAACCTTAAAGAAGGACGCGGTACATTTCGTGAAGAAATGTGATAAGTGCCAACGATTCTCCTCCATTCAGAGGCAACCTTCCCAAGAACTAACCTTGGTGACTAGCTCGTGGCCCTTTGCAAAATGAGGGGTCGACCTGATAAGGCACATGCTAAAAGGAAAATGAGGAGCAAATTATGGGATTGTCGCCATCGAATACTTTACCAAATGGGTCGAAGCTGAACCATTGGCTAAAATCATCGAGGCACACACCTCCAAGTTCATATGGAAAAATATTATATGTCGGTTCGAGATTCCCCACTCAATAGTCACAGATAACGGGCGACAGTTTGACAACAAGAAGCTATGGGACCTCTGTGATGAACTGGGCATCAAGAAACACTTCTCCTCTCCTCACCATCCTTAGGCAAATGATCAAGTCGAAGCGGTCAACAAAACCATAAAACATCTTCTGAAAAAGAAATTGGATGACTTGAAAGGAGCATCGATAGATGAGCTTTCTCATGTATTATGGGCGATATGTTCTACTAAGCGAACATCAACAGGGAAGACCCCTTTCTCCATGGCATACGGAGCGAAGACGATGAGCCTAGTTGAGGTAGGCTTACCGTCGCCTCGCCGCTTATAATTTAACGAGATTTTTAATGAGGAATAAGGCGATGTGAGCTCGACTTCCTTGAAGAAAGGAGAGAAGCCTCACAGATTAAGCTAGCCATCTACCAAAGGAAAATGACATTGTACTACAACGCTAAAGTCAAGCGCAAATTGTTCAGGAGAGACGATTTGGTACTCATGAGGGTGTTTTCATCTTCGAGAGAACTTGGAGTAGGCACATTGGTTCCAAATTGGGAAGGCCCCTACCGTATTTCAAGTGAGGTCAGGCCAGGAACCTTTTGGATTGAAAATCTAAATGGGAAGGAACAACCCCACCCAAGGAATGTTGAGCACCTTCGAATGTATTATCAGTAAAGCCCTGTTCTTAGCATATACCGTTTTATGTTCAATAAATATTCTCATTTACCTTCAACGCTTAAAAGTATGACGAGCTCATACACTCCTCCAATAGTTAAAAATGTGGAGAGCCCATATCTGTATCAACTTGTTAACTATGACGAGCTCATAAGTTACGTTAAGTATGACGAGCTCATACACTCCTTCAATAGTTAAAAATGTGGCAAGCCCATATCTCCATCAACTTGTTAACTATGATGAGCTCATAAGTTATGTTAAGTATGACGAGATCATACACTCCTTCAACAGTTAAAAATATGACTAGCCCATATCCCAATCAACTTATTAAATCTGACAAGCTCGTGAGTTATGTTAAATATGACAAGGGGACGAGCCCGTACAGTGGTTTGATGGTTAAAATATGACGAGTTCATAAATTAGTGGTGAAATTATAACAAACCCGTAAATTATACGATGGGCTCACACATTCTTATCGTTTAAATCAGACCCAACTTAACTTATTGTGATAAGCTCGCAATAAAACATTACATGGATAACTCATACACCCTCATCGTTCGCTCGTTTATCAAAGATTAATTAAATGGATAACCCTTTAATAGCGGACTTATTGATTGAAAGTAACTCATACACTATTTACTATGAATGCGAACCATCAAAGTTAAGAATTGGGAAGATTCATTTACAACCAAATTAAGCTCATTACAAAGAGGCCATTACAAAGAGAGGAGAGAGGGTCTATCCTAAGAAGCAGTGGCATCCTACTAAGGCTCTTTGGGGACGTCCATCACCTCCACGGGACTTTCAGCCTCATTAGCGAGGATAGACGACTCAGCGGATATAAATTCATCCTTCAATGCAGCCAAGTCTAATTGAGGATGCAGCTCTGCAAGCCTCGAAAACACTTCACTGTATGCGACCCCTCTCCAATAGATGCCCAGGCCATCATACTCAGCTGTCTCATGGAAATGGGCAATGTATTCATTAACTGCCGCCTTTTTGGCCCCTTCCAACTGTTGCCTTAAACCTGCGACCTCAGCAATTAGTCCTTCGGCCTGAGACTTCGGTTTTTCTTTTTCTTTGTTGGCAACTTCCAATGTTGACGAATCTATCCTCTATAAGTTATCAAAATTTTCTATCCGACTCGTCAGAGCATTGACCTCTGCCTTGCAGATGTGGACCTCTCTCTTCAGCTCGTCGTTCTCTTTGAAAAGTGCCTCCGTCCTGGACTCAACTTCGACTTGCTTCAGTTTGGAAGCCTCAGTAGCCTTAGTCGCAGAGGAGGTCTCAACATTGGCCTTGATCAATGCGAACTCTGCATTTTGTGCTCGGTTGAGGTAATCTTGGACAAGCCCCTGCATGCGCCTCGCTTCCATTTGAGCATTGATGAAGAAATTTTGAGAGTGAGCCTACAGGGCGAGCCCAGCCTCCATCAAGTCAACAACATCATAAGTTTCCGCATAAGAAGAGTACTTGTCAGTCCAATATTTGTAGCTAAGCCTCGTGGCTCCTGGACCTCTGCAGGGAGCATCTCCATCACAGTGGATGAGATTTCGTCTTACCTCCTGCCGAGGATATTTTGGACTTTTCCCTCAGAAGGTTTGCTACCTAGGTTTTTTCCCCTTTTCCGCTTAACGAGACCCTCTTCCTCTTCGGAAGCCTCCTCTACCTCATCAACCTTCATCGATGAAATGGGATCGGCTAAAATAGGGTGCCTCAGTGATTCGCCGAAAGTTGTCTGGCGTTTGGGCTGGGGAGGGAGCCCAACATTTTTCGAAAGGACAAGTTTCCTCTTAAGAGGCCTCTCAGACGAGATTTCGCCCCCTTTTCCTCCCTCATCCTTTTCACTGTCCTTTTTCCCCACCTTTCCCGGAGGAGGCGGCTGGTTCGCCTTAGATAGATAGGCCAGTTCATCCCGTTGATTTCTGTATGTAGCCGAACCACTGCTTAACGGTCTCTTCTTCTTCTAGCCTCGCCCGAGCTCCTCAGTTGGAACAGATTCGGCATCACATAGTCTTTTTTGTCATGCTGACCTGCAAGCGAATGGGAGTTTAGAAAAATGCCATTAAAATACATGTGAGAACACCGAGTCACGTCAACCTACCCTGGGTAGCCATCAGTAGATGAGTAACAAAAAGATTTCATTTACTGATGACGTTCTTGAAGTGCCTCTTCTCCAGGAGAAGCTTGTATATCGCCTTTATCACAACCCACTCAGAAGGTTCGAGTTCGAATCGGTCAATCGCACCTGCATAAAAACTTTAAGCAGTCACGAAAGGAAAATGAACAAAGTAAAATGTTGAAGAGGGGGCTCGATTAACTGTACTCATGGTATTAGGTTGGCACGGTAATGTCTGGAACCACATCCTTTTCCATCGTCTGTCGCAACCCCTAATCCAGAACCATGAGGATTTCCAATTCTTGCTAGAGGTAGGGTCCCCCAGACAAAAGAAGAATGTGGACCCCATGGATTCATGCAGTACCACCCTTTGCAATCGCTTCCCCCGCTAGAGGCTTGGGGTTGAAAGAGGGTTTGAAAAACATGAGGGGGCATATCCTCGCCAAGAACAACCTCCTCCCAAAGAAAGAAAGCCCTTGCTAGTTGGCTCCATGCATTTGGCACTAGTTGAGTGGGAGCTAGGTTATACTGCCTAAAGATGAATCTAAAAAAAGGATGCAGGGGCAACTTCACCCCCAACCAATATAGACTCGTTCACAGCAACGCACCTCTCCCTGGGAAAACAAGCTCTCTTTTCGGGGGTCGGCAATAAAAGTCCTATATTGTTTGGGATCCTATACCTTTCACGAAAAGTACCCAGCTCACTCTCTTTGATATTTGTGGCCATAAAGAGGCCCCCTACCTAACACTGTCATCAACAGAACACTTCATCGCCTCCATGATCCGCTCAGTAGGGATCGTCGGAGGGATGCTAGCCTCAGCACAGATTAGGGCCATATTTACCTCGGAAGAACCTTATTCCACACTTTTCTTTGACTTAAGGACCATTAGAATAAGAGAAAGGAAAGAAACGCCTCAAGAAGGGAAAATACATACGCAAACACTACAAATCCGAATCCCGAAGAACCTCGAAGTCGAAGAAAATGGTCGATCGTCGCAACAACAAGAAAATGTTAGGCTCGGAAAAGAGAATCCCTACACTTGGTATTTTCAACTTTCGAAAAAGTGAAGAAAAGATGAAAAAGTGTTTTTCTTGCCTTTATATAGGCTTATTTAGCAAACCCCCCACCGTTGGATATTTCTCTGATTTAATCTAAGCCCTCCACCTGTAATCTCGTTATCTACGTTAAAACCAAAAAGGCGCCCGTTAAAATTTAAATCAAGAGCTCATATGAAACCATGACATGCACGCGTTTGCAATCTGTATAGGCCTGGGTGGGAGTGTAGCATTGTCATCATTACGCATTAAATGCCCACATCGTTTGAGCCTTGGAAAAGATCGATATATCCAGCTGTCGGTCATTGGGAACCAATGCCTGCCAAGTCACCCATATAGGTCGACCACGTAACCCTAATTGTAGGTAAGGGCTCAGCAATTCATTCGAATTGCCTCATCTCATGTTAAAAGGTCACGAGAATAATGCACTGTGTATAGGAAGGTTCCATCCTTATATGGTTCGTCCACCCGCATCGGCTCCAACAGGCGATGGGAGACACCGCTCCCGTCGCCTCTCCCTTGTGATAAAGGGCCTCGCCAAATCCAATTCAACTTCATCACGAGAGGCAACTATCAAATAGGTTTACCTTTAATCCCTAAAGCTTCGCCATATATCCCTCAGACCCGTTGCAAGCTTCAATTAACAATCTTTCTCTTTTGCAAACTAGAAAGTCCACGCATCATATAAATAATCATACCTGGACTTCAGGGACTGATATTATTCATATAAATAATCATACCTAATTGAACTACATGGCAGACTGTAAGGACCCCACATCCTACATGGCAACCTGGACGACCCTATCACCACATCGTTCTGCCCATATACCTCGTTTTGTTGAACCCTAATTTTGTCGAACCCCGATATGGTCGAACCCTCATGAAGAGTTAACCCCAATGGATGACACGAGATAGGTGGAGGCGTATTAGAAAATCTTCATACTGGATCTCGTACCAGGTGGATGATGTAACAATTCAATAGATAGGTAGATCTACCCAATCAAACAAGTCAAGTCTAGTCTTACATGTCGGATTAGGGCTACCAAGCCGCCACAACATTAAATACGAGATAGCCTATGAATGATTGATTGATGGCTATGATAAGAGATCCCAGCTGCGTGGATGAGGCCACGTGTCTCCTCATCTAACGCTCTTAATCATCACCTTCTACTACAAAAGCAGCACTTAGTGTCATTTTCAGGGAATGCCAAATTCATACTCAAAAAGTGAACGTTGATTTTTCCTAGTTTACTCCTTACTCCAACCCTCCTTCTATCTACGAGATAATGACATTGTAACTTATCACACACCTCAAATCATTCACTTCATCAATTCGTTAACATAACTAGCAAGTTGATTTGAAGTACAATATGATTTGGATTACGAAGACCTAAGTATCTAGTTTTCTGTTGGCTACGTCCTTGGTCCATTTTTTGGGGTGCTTGATTGTCGGCCCAAAACGTGAAAATACTGCTCGGATCAGCCCAGGCAGGAAAGAGAGCCTAGGCGAAACGAGTGAGGCGTCACCGCATGAACGAATCACCTCGACAAGAACATAAGGAATATAGGAATATGGCAAGGGGGTAGAGGCCTAGAGAGCCTCCAATGAATGCGGATAACGCTCCGATCAAAGAGATTGACACCATCATAGATGGTCCTTACGTAGAAGGAGATTCCAAGAACGCACTAAGCAACTATGCGAGGGAGGCGAAAGACCCCCCTATAGCGAGCTACTTGATCAATAACAATGCTCGCAAGTCTGGGAACACCCCGTCAATCACCTTTTCCCCAGCAAACACTGTGGGAGTCCATTACCCACACTGCGATGCGCTGGTAGTACGAGCCGTCATAGCCAAAAATGGACTAAGACGCATGTTGGTAGACAATGGGAGTTCAATCAATATCCTATTTGGAGCCACTTTCGACGAGATGATGGTGGATCATGAGCTCGCCTCCATGACCGCTCATCTATACAGTTTTGTTGGCGATAGCATAATCCCTAGAGGAAGAATCACTCTGGTAGTAGAAATGGGGGAACCCCCATTTAAAGCTCATCACTTCATGGAGTTCTTGGTTGTGGACTATTGATCCGCCTACCACGGAGTTTTGGGGTGACCTGCCCTAAAAGAACTCGAGGCTGTGACATCTATACATCATTTATGCATGAAGTTTCCTACTAAGGAAGAAACTGCAATAGTGCGGGGAGATCAAATGGGATCAAGAGAATTCTACCTCAGTTCCCAAAGAAAATTCGAGCCCCGCAATGTAAACATGGTTTTGATAGATGCTGAAATGGTTGACGCACCTGAAGAAGGTATTCCTCTTGAACAAAGGGAAGACATCAACATGACCGATGCCCCTGAAGAAAGGACCACTGAAGTAGATTTAGACCTCAGGGTTACAGAATCGAACTCACAGGCAATCCCGACGGAGAAGCTCGAATTTTTCCCTATGAACCCACGTGACCCTGCAAAGATACTATAAGTAGGAAGAAGCTCAAATCAGGAGAAAAAACCAGGTTAAAGGACTTCATGCTTAACAACCTGGATATATTTGCGTGGAAATACGAATAGATGGTGGGCATTGATCCCAAAATCAGTTGTCACTGGCTCAATGCAGATCCAAAGCTCACCCCTCATCGGTAAAAGAGGAAAGCCCTAAACCCGGAACGATACGCTACGTTGAAAGAAGAAGTGCAAAAACTCATATCCAATGGGTTTGTCAGGGAAGCGGCATACCCAAAATGGATATCGAACCCGATACTAATGAGAAAGGCCAAGGGCAAGTAGAGGGTCTGCATAGACTTCTCCGATCTTTTAGGCAAGACGATGGAAGTATACGTCGATGATATGTTGGTGAAGAGCCTCAGGTCAGCAACCATTTAGAGCATCTGCGAGCCACCTTCGATATTTTGAAAAGGTATCGCATGAAACTGAACCCACTGAAGTGCGCATTTGGCGTCGCTTTAGGGAAATTCCTGGGCTACATGGTCAACTAGCGAGGCATTGAGGCGAACCCCGAGAAAATTAAAGCCCTACTGAACATAGAGTCCCCCAACAAGCTAAAGGAGGTGCAATGTTTAATGGGATGCCTTGCGACACTGAACTGGTTCATCTCCAAGGTTACCGATAGATGCCTCCCATTCTTCAAGGTCTTAAAAGGAGGAAAGAGATTCCAGTGGAACGAAGAGTGTGAAGAGGCCTTTCAAGGGTTAAAGAAGCACTTGGGCCAACCCCCCTCCTTTCTAAACCCAAAAAAGGAGAAACATTGCAACTATATATGGCCGTAAGCGCCACTGCTGTGAGTTCGGGGCTGGTAAGAGAGGAGGACAACATTCAAATGCATGTTTACTATGTAAGTAAGGCCCTCCTCCCAGTTGAAGCGTGTTGTGCCGATATGGAAAAGCTTGCTCTGTCCCTTATGATCGCCTCTAGGAAGCTGAGGCCCTATTTCTAGGCCCATAGTATACGTGTATTAGAAAATCTTCATACTAGATCTCGTATCAAGTGGATGATGTGACAATTCAATAGATAGGTAGATCTACCCAATCAAACAAGTCAAATCAAGTCTTACATGCTGGGGCTAGGACTGTCAAGCCGTCACAACATTAAATACGAGATAGCCTATGAATGATTGATTGATTGATGGCTACGACAAGAGATCCCAGCTGCGCGGATGAGGCCACGTGCCTCCCTATCTAACGGCTCTTAATCATCGTCTTCTACTACAAAAACAGCACTTAGTGTAATTTTCAGGGGATGCCAAATTCGTACTCAAAAAGTGAACGTTGATTCTCCCTAGTTTACTCCTTACTTCGACCCTCAAATCATACATAGCAGATAATGACATTGCAACTTATCACACACCTCAAATCATTCTCTTCATCAATTCGTCAACATAACTAGCAAGTTGATTTGAAGTACAGTGTGATTTGGATTACGAAGACCCGAGTATCTAGTTTTCTGTTGGCTACGTCCCTGATCCATTTTTTGGGGTGCTTGATTGTCGGCCCAAAACGTGAAAATACTACTCGAATTGGGAACGTTTAAATGGGATCTTCTTTGTTCAAAATGCAGCACTTGTGGTTTTTTGTGATTTTCGTTTTGTCGAAGAAGATAACCTTTTCTTAATTTCATGTTTCATATTGTTGGTTTCTTTTATTTAACTTTTTAATTATTTTATGTGAAGAATGTAAAGTTATAAATTTGTTATTTTGTTTAAGATTGAGAAAGATGATAAAATTTAAAAGTTTGAGATCGTGTTACATAAATAAAAAGTTTGAATATAATCTACAAAAAATGAAAAATTTTGAGACTCTAGCTCCAATTATTCTTTTTAATTTTGACCATTTAAGTGAATTTAGTGTCTAAACTAATCAATTTGGATGATAATTGATCTTCCACACTTAAAAAGGTCATATAAGGGTTTTTCGTCAAATCGAAAAGATAGAAGGTATTCCACATCAGAGACAAAGGTGATTTTTTGCGTCAATTATCCTTAGTATATAATATATAATTTTCAATATCATTTAAACAATTTAACTCAAACCGAAGGCACTAGTCTTCTTGACTTTGGAGGAATTAAGTACAAATTAGAGTTGGAAGCCCAACAATATAGAGGCTACCATGTAAAGAATGGAAGCACATAAGTCGCATCATGTCTTAAGACATGATTACGAATACTAGCTTCCATTTTATGAGGTCTATACAATTCAAAATGTCCAAACTCAGTTTCAAAGAAATGAGCAAACATAAAAATTGAAGTGATCCCTGCATCATTTGCAGCTTTTATATCACAGGGGTGACATCCAACAGCAATACAATGATCAGCGGCATCCACACCGGCCATCACCATAGCAGATTCATACATCTGGTAAAACGAAAAGTCATTAACCTGTCGTGAATGGCAGTAGCATGTATAACAGTTGAAATCACATTATTAATATTCTTTGCAAGAAAACCATCATCAATGCCAATAGTACTATTCTCAAAATACAGATTCCAACGTTAGACAAAAATTCATTGAAAGCCACGTTCGATCTAGTTTAGTTATAGTAATGATGTTACTCTCGAGCTCACTTTTTGGTTTGAATTTAAAATTAGCATATTGCCCCAAAGCTTCCGTACCATGGGCCAGAACAAATTCAGCTTCTTTGACATTATCCACAACTTGTAATCCCAAGCCCTATAGAGTTAAGCATGGATAACATGGGGAAATGTAAAGGGGCAAGGAAAACCTTGCATTAGAGTTAAGCATACATAAGTTTTAAATATTTAGGGAAGAGAAACGTACACTACAAGTTCGGGAATATAGTCAACGTATGTCGATATTTAGAATAAGCATTCTTTTTGGTTTCCTAGCTGTTAATATGAACATCCTCAAAACTTTTGGGCAGGTAACATACATAGGCTTCTCAAGTGAACAATCTTGGATAAGAATCAATGGACCTGCCAATCAAGCAGGGTTGGGTTGAGCCTGTAGGCTAGAGTCATTTCGAGCTGGCTGAGTATAAAAACAATAAAAGACCCAAGCAGAATCTGAGATGAGCTTTAGCTTTTAACGGCTCAGCCACAGTTATGCTCCATCCTCCCAAATTATTAATAATTAATTTAGGTCATTATATCCTCTATTTTGTATCTAAATGAAAGTTTCAATTACATGTTTCATAGGATCCACAACTTTTCAACCACATATTTTATCAACTTTTATTAAAATCTACTAAAAATCTAACTTCAATCTCTATAAAAAAAAAGAAGGGAGCAATACTTAGAGCCCGCTTTAGAGTGTGGTGAACAGAAAACACCCCAAGGCGCTAATTTTGAGCCAGTTTTTGAAGGCATGTGCCTCAAGGCTTTTGAAGCCTGCACTCCATAATTCTCCACGCTAATTTACTTTGCTTAAGGTACGTGACCACGTAACCTTGAAAATTCTTATTAACCTACTTTCAAAATAGCCACCATCTCAATAGTCCATTGTCCCACCAGTTTCTTTTTGGTTAAAGATTGTTCTTTATTTATTTACTTATTTTCCATTTTAATAACTTTTAAGAAATTTTTTTGTTTATGGCGAGGCTTAGCTCGATACACCTTCTTAAACATTGTTCTCTAAACATATAAAGATGTATTATAAACTTGCGTGAGTTTGCTTCGACTTATCTGAAGCTCATAAAATTAATGAGCTGAGAGTTTCAGGATAGTAAAAATTTAAAGTGGGTCAAGTTTCAGTATAGGGGTGTTAAATCTAAAAATATATGAGCTTGAACCATCCTAGCCTGGCAACAAATGTGTAACATCCCGGAATTTTTTAGAGTAGTGTTATTCATAATGACCAACTATAATAGTCATCATATGTGACATCTTACGTGACATAGCATTATTAAAGTTATTTCAATAAATTATTAAAATTATGTCAATGACAACTGTGCAGTCGATTATGAATAATATTATTGAATTTGTTGTTTAGAGACATACTTTTCCCTATTTGTCTACTATTATTTCAAAACTCTTTTTTTCTTAAACTTATTCTCAATCGTACATTCTCACAATAACATAATTTGTATGTAAATCTAAAACTTTTTCCTATTTTTTAACTTCCCATTTTGCAAAAAATTACTACTCCAAAACTCATTTTCCAACTTTAATAGTAAACAAAAGTGTAGTGCCACAAACAAATAAAAATTATTGGAAAACAGTGCTTTATTAAAATAAGCCCTTGTTTGACAACTATTATTTTAAAACTTTTTTTCTACATACTCATTTGCAACTACATATTTACACAATAAAATATGATGTAGGACAATTGACGTTAGAGTTTGAAGAAGAATTGGATCGAAAATTGGCGAAAAGAACTGTTCAGAAGAAACGGGCATAACTTTTTGCATCGGTGTCAGATTTTCTATTATAATATGTTTTCGAAAACGTCTTTTAACGCTCTAGACCGTCCCAACCCAGGGTACCTCGGTTGACAGTCATTTCCAATCTCAACTTTGCAGTTTAAAGCAACTTACCGGGTCGTCTAAGTTTTAGCGTTATTTTTTATTTTTAGTAGATATCTATTTTGGTCTTTTTGCTTCAATTAGGGTTTTTAGAGACTATTTAAAGGTTCTTGCATTTCTGAATACATCATCAAAAATTATTGGAGGCTATTATTTTCTTTGAGTTACAATTATTTCTCGTTAGGTTTACAAACGTAAACCTAGGATTTTCGTGCTGCGTCAAAATATTATGCAGGTAACTTCAAAATTTATCCTTACTTTTTAACCACACATTCTCTTAAGAATCATCATTTAAAACTCTATTTTTTTTCAAATAATGGTTGTCAAACAGAGGCTAAGAAAGTTAAACTGCTTGAAATGAGAAATAAACGTGTAATCATTTTAGAGCTATTGCACAATCACTGCGAAGCTGATATGCAATCATTGTGCAGCTATTGCACAAAAATTATGTTACTTATACAATTTTATTTACAGATTTTATGACAGATGCTAAGGTGACATGCATTTTGACCCTTAATTTGAATTTCATTTATTCAAATTAAGGATCAAATCATGCCACATTAGTATCTATCAAAGAATCTGTCAAAATATTTCGGGACAAGTAACTTAATTCACTGCACAATATGGATAAGAATGACTTCAAGGTGTACACTGATATGAAGTGATATTATGCCAATAGGGTTGCGTCAAGTGGCGCAATACGAACCACATTTAATAAAAGGAATATAATTATACCCTTAGCCTTTTTGGAATGTATGTTTATGCCAATGGTTTAGACCTTATAAAGATGGTGTTCATCTCGATTGTAAATTACAAATCCTCTAAATTCCTTCGAGTAAGTTAGCAGCTAGCTACTAAGTAAGCAATTTCTTAAGAATGGTTCTTGTGCACTTTGGACTTCAAATGGATGGTGTATCAAATACACAAGAATGAGATCTTGAATAGTAAGAAACGTGTGGGATTAAGGTAAGTAACGATTCGTTTATATGTGAAATAGTTGTACATATAACGTAACATACTCTTATGTTATAATAAGATATATATTTAGGAGTGGACGCGATTTGGTTCAATCTCATTCTAAAGGGAATTGAATCGAAACGAATATCAATGTGAATAGTAGAAATGGAATCATTAGTTTCATATCTAACTATAGAATCGAACCGAAACCTAACCACCCAATTTCGGTTATGTCCGATTCGGTTCATTATATTAAAAAATTACAAAAATAAAGTATAAAACTACTTATCAGATTGGGAAAAAAAATATTGTATGAAACCACTTGTCATTAATTTAACAATACAAAAAAATAAATAAATAATACACTCTAAAACTCAATATCAACTCATAAATGCAAAAAAAAAATGATAAACTATAAAATACAATATAAACGGTAAAATCTGCATATAAAATTAATTATCAAGAAAATCCATGCAATAATATATATTAAGAATACATGTAGTATTTATAATCTAAATATTTTTTGTAGTCATTAATGATCTTGATTCTTAATAGTCGATTGAAAACAATGAAAAATTTGAATTCTTATTAAATATTGAACTAAAACTATATTTTTTTTTTTCTATTGGGTTGAATTAAACCTATGAATTTGTACAGTATTTATGAAATCATTTAAATTTGAATTTTGATTATACATTAGGTTTTGCTAAAAAAAAAGGATTAAGCATATGAAAAATGGAATTTTGACGTTAGATAATTTTTGGGTCTAATTTTCAAAGATTTGGTGCTTCTTTGTGCAATGTACAAATAAAAAGAGAAATTCAGGAGAACCAAATTCACTATTGGTTCTCAAGGTAGTAACGAGAATCGGATCAGAACCGATCGATTCTCGATCCATAGTCCCAAAATCTATCCATTTAGTTGAGAAACCTGAACCGAACTGACCAATTCTATCCGACTCCAATCCGATTCCACCGGTTCCGGGAAAAAAAAACCCACCCCTAGATATATTTTTACTAATATATACATGCATAAGTCATCATTTGCCCTATTGATTGAAGTATTTGGATTATGTCACGTTTATTTGATATTGTTATTAATATACATGTGCATTTATTACACTTATTCATACTTATAAACTTGATAAATAAATTTTTTAAGTAGATTTTTACCTAATTTAGTGTAAATATGATTGTTGTAAGTAAAATCCGGACTTGGATATAATGGTGTGAAGAAGGACAATTTTAAGCCTCATTGGAGTTGGTTTGATGCAACTGAAGACTAATCAAGTTGCACGATATTGATATGAGGCATCAAGATAGCAACTGGAGGAACTCACAAGTTTCGGAAGTGAAATTTTTGGAGACTGATAATTTGCACGCTCTTCAGAACTTGTGGAGGACAACTTCGGATGATTATGGAGGTTCGAGAACTAATATGGAAGCTTGGGAAGTTATGGGATCCAGATTTAAGATTTGGACAAAAATTTGATTTGGGGGACCAAATTGCAACATTGGTGAAAGTTTAGGGTTGACTGTGGTCCGATGTAGTCAGAAAACCGTGGTCCAGCAAATTCCCTATTTTCCATGGTCCAACCACGGTTAGCATACCACGGCTGGTCTGACTGGCGATTTTCTTGCTTTTTATTTTTTATTATTCTTGATGCTTTTGGTTGCAAGGCGATCCTATCACTATATAAGGACCTCGTCTAGGTCAAATTAAGGAGGAGAAGTGTTCTGAAACCAAAAAGTAAAGAGAAAAAATAAGGAAAATGATTTTCAAGATTTGGTGTGAAAGAAGGCGATTCTTGATGCAAGATTATCAACTTTTTCTCAATTTTTTTAAACTTGTTGATGTACTCCAATTCTTTCTTGAATTTTTATTCTCCCATAAGTTTATCTAAATTCATATTTTGAACGAATGATGTAACCTAGTTTTTAATCTTTAATTTCAATTATCGAAATTCTTGAGTTTAATTCTTTCATTTATTGATTTTACTAATATTCGTTACTGTAAAGACAGTAATTGGCCACTATTTCATTGATTTGTGAATTTTTAATGAACCGAGAGGTAAGTTATAAATTTCAATCACGTAGTAAAATCCGACAAGGATAAAAGATGGTGATACACTTTTACTATTCTTGTGGTTTTTAGTAGAATTCTTAGGAGATTTAATGCGTTTAGTTGAGGTTTAATGTGATTCACATAGAGATTTAGTGAATTGACTCGCCTAAATCAGATTGATTTGAGTTCGAGATAAGTAAATTAATTTAATTAATGAATTTACTATTCTTGTGGTTTTTAGTAGAATTCTTAGGAGATTTAATGCGTTTAGTTGAAGTTTATTGTGATTCACATAGAGATTTAGTGAATTGGCTCGCCTAAATTAGATTGATTTGAGTTCGAGATAAGTAAATTAATTTAATTAATGAATTTGATCGAATACAACTTTAGGAATCGAACTTGAGAGGTGAGATTAAAGGGGATAACTAAGGTGAAATCATAAGTCCTAACACTTTTCCTAAATAAGTTAAAATCCTAAATTGTTACTTGTGCACCTTTTACTTGTTTTTGTAGATTTATAATATTTATGAACGTGAACACCATAAAATTTGTTTTACTTGAATTGAAGTTAGGATTAGTTAAATTAACATTTAGATAGATAATTCTCGTATGAATGATAATTCGGACTTTTACATCCATTTTACTACTTGTTGATCGATATCATACACTTGAGATAAAATCACATATTAATATGCTAAAGTATTGATTTCCATCAATATGTAAATTGTCGTATCTTTGTGCATATGCATACATATGCATGGACTTGAGACACAAAGCCATACATAACTTATAAAAGAAGAGGTAATGAGAAGATAAATATGGGAAATACTCGTGTTGTTTGTGATATAGGAAATGTGACGATAATATTGATAAAGTAAAAATTGAATAAAATGGAACTACCTTAAAAGTTCTCATACTACTTGATGACCTAATATATATACTTGTTACGGCTCCCTACGATCATTAAAGGGAGCCACGAATAGGGTGTTTAGAGTTCTTACATCTATAGGCAATGTTGGAAGGTCCCTTGGTTTCCCGAGACTCACGATTGACATGCTAGACCTATGTACCTAGATTTCATGGACCACAGGTTTGGCTCCCGAAGTTCCACGCCTTAAGGTAGCATTCCCCTCATTCTTAGGTTGGAAAGTCCGAACAGTTGGCACACATGCACGCTATGGGTAGGATGTCAGGGAAATTCCTACATAAGATCAATATCATTAGTGCACTCTTTGGTAAAATGTCACATGCCTAGCTAAATTGGGAGAAGCATTCTCAGTGCGTGACATAGGCCATGCCTAATTTTAATATTCCCACCTACTTAGGCTCTTGAGTCATCGTTGAGACTATGACGAACACAGAGGCATGGGTAGTCAAATTCCTCTCAATGTGTCTTGTGACTTGTAATTGAGAATATGATGGACACACATACAAACATGATAATCGACCATGCCTACTTGATATTGGTTTTAATATTATGAGTTCATGAAGTACACCATAGTGAAATTCTAGGCTCAAAGAGATAAAATATGAATAAGCCGTGAATTTGAAAAGACTTAAATTTCGAGAATGAAATCATATGGAAAAAGTCATTCGTATACCTATTGTAACCTTAATTTCTTAGTATTTACTCACATAATTTTGCGTTGTAGGTGTGACATTGCATACACAAAAGGTTGGTGCCAACTATCACATGTCGGAACGATTGCGCATAGGATATGTGACCGTGGATTAATGGGTATATCACTAGAGAAACCCAAAAAGGTTATATAAATGATTTAAAGAATTATTAGCCGTTATATAAATAAGCATTTGTATAATTGAGGAAATAGCTTTAAAATACATCATTTATATCAATTAAACTCAAATTTGATGTTGATATAATAATATCAAAATTGTTCATTATTTAGAGAGTACCTATATAAAGTAAGATATGTATTTCAAAATCAAATACCTACTTTTTCATACAACTAGATAGAATTATTAAATGTTATAAAAGAAATTTTAGAATGACATCGGTGATGTTTAGTATAGTATTATTTTTGAAAAAAAAAAATTATTGGATCACAGTATTTGATATCGAATGTTCATAAAATCCCAATCAATAGCTCCAAGGAATATTATGTAATTTACTCAATGAAGTGAAATAAGGTTGGTTCAATGGTCATGGGTCCAGCTTCTAACTCAGGGTCCTATCATAACTTGACATCTTGGTGGGGATTAAAATCAAATATTTAGCGATTTTGATAAAATTTAATGAAATGTATTGTTGAAAAGTTGCGGATTTCACAAATGTTGTTAAAATTCATTGTTAAATTTAACTTAGATTAAAATCTAGATTTTAATTTCAACCAAATAAAAGTTCACGGTAAAAACTCACCAAATCCAAGAAAAATGAAGATCAAAGAATTATAGTAGTCTCGTGCACACGAGGAACTAAAGAGGGGATTGTTTTCATATTTTGGGGAGGGTCAAAACTCAAAAAGCAGTGCTTTTATCACTCAAATAATACTCAAGTTTCATGTAACACACCGAACTTTATTTTGTTGGAAGTTTGATTTTTGTTCATTTTAGTTACTAAGTGATATTGGAAGAGAGCATTGAGACTGCTTATTAGCTTACCTAGGATAATTTTTAGGCATACATTCAACTTGGCCCATGAAATACTAAAATTGTGGTAAGGACCGAGGTGTTAGTGAAGAGAGCACCCAATGCACAAATCCTAAACATTACTCGAGGTCAAGAGGTGATCCCAATTATAGTAATCAATATCTGCGACCAATATGAAATATATGCCCGTGATCCATACTAGTCGATGTGGAGGCCTCGACTTGATAAGCCCTCAATGAAATATGATCACAAAATTAAGATAGGAACAAATATCTCTTATGCAACCACATGGCTAAATTGATAAGGTCGAATAATATCATATTCTTTATATTCCTTCCGTAATTACAAGAACAATGTAATGCCACGCGTCTCCCCTATCTACTTGGGTCCTTCCTTATTGTTAAAAGGCTTGGAACTTGTGCATATCTGCTTGATTTTCCAATGCCTTCAATATTAGTCCAATTTTCAATATAGCATATCTATATCCTTATTTGGGCACGTTCGAGCCTCTAATTTTGCCATCTTTTATTTTTATAGGTCACGCTCCTTGAAGGGGCTCCTTTCTCTCCATTTTTCCCTTTCAATATCATTGATGAGGTGTTTGAGGATCAAGTTGTTGCTTCGAAGAATTGTGGTTTTCGTAGGGCTCTACAGCATTGGAAAGATCTTCCTTTTAGCAATGCTACTCAGATTAATGAAGATGACTTTGTCACATAGATGCAAAGCTATTGTATGCCTTTCTATATCATAACTTGCCGAGTCAAGTTCCTTTCAACCCAAGAGAAAGGATGCAACACTAAGCCAGAAAGGAATTAAATTAGTTAGGATATCTCTAATTCTAGTTTGTGTTGGATTGAAATTATTAGCTTATTAGTTTCCTACTTCGATTAGGTTTTCATTATTTTCCTATATAGTCTAGGATTGTTTAAACCCCTATAAATAGAGGGTTAACTCTTTGTTTTTATCCCCTTGTGATTATTGAATATAATTAAAGCTTCTTCCCAATTCTCTGTATTTGCTCTCTTAATCTCGTGCTCTGGTACTTCTTTGATTGCTTATGTTCGTCATCAACTACTTTGTGTGTGTGTGTGCGGGGGTGGGGGGTG
>CAIGRB010124691.1:0-22258 GCA_903798255.1 Fraxinus quadrangulata | reverse complement strand
GGGGGGGGGGGGGGGGACAAAAGAAACTTTGAGGTCCTTCACCTCTAAATCTCCCCTTTCTCATTTGTCATCTAGATTTCAGGTTACTGGGTAATTATGTTGTTTAACCGAGTTATCTATTATGCAGGCATCTCCTCCGATGAATCTTGTGAATATGTCCAGATCATTACATCAACGACAACGAGAGTAAGCAGCTCCATTGCTCGGTGACCTTTGTTGTAAACGCATAGCAGCTTAGAGACTTGAGGAATGGGCTTATGTAGTTGCATGCTAAAGTATTAAACTGCTTTACTGGTTTATGTACTCGTGAAATGGAAATATCTTCTGCATATGAACAATAATGCTGCAGCACCTGCAGATTGTTCTAGCATGTATAGTTAATTTACAAAATACTCGAACAGAAATGATATGTTAACAGTTGAATTCCTCTGTTGTGAGTAAATAAAACTGATAATTGCATGTTGATATTAGATTACAGAATTAGAATTTAGATGTGCTTTTGTAGTTTTCACAAAACAATGGACCTTGGGCAGTCCGCAAGAAAACTCATTTTTTCCTGACTGCTAGAAAAAGCTCAAAAAAAATCTCAATGAAACTTTCCTGAGTCCACCCAGCTGCATGAATCATCACCTTAATCTGAGATAGCACTCAAGGCTCTCATAAGCCAGAAGCAAGCTGTAGTAACTTCCCCGAATTGTGAAGTGCTTGATACAGTTAAATCTTTGAAGGGCCCCTTCTAGCTAACAGACACTTCAGTGAATTCAAACCAGCTCATTCTGCCTTTTCCCGTGACCTTTAAGGTGTTATGCCAGGAATTTGAGGAACAGGCGGCTTAGGTGGTTTGGTTTTCTCCACTAATATGTCTTGAGTAGTCAAGATCACACCAGCAATTGATACTGCATTCTGAATTGCACATCTTAAAACCCGGGAAGGATCAATGACACCAGCAGCCATCAAATCTTCACATTTCCCAGTCATTGCATTATACCCAATTTTCCAGTCAGAAGACCGAATCTTTTCCACAACCACAGCACCATCAACTCCTGCATTAGCCACAAACACACTCAATCTAGCCGGTGCAAGAAGAGCCTGAAATTCATTGTTGACAAATTAAAAGCCCTATATTACAAAATAAAAGTGCAAAAATTCAACCTTAACACCACAATTTTTGAGAAATTGCAATGGATTCAAACTTTCACAAGCAAGATATTGATACAAAGGGATTACTTAACCCCACGTGTATTTGGACCGCATACAAAACCACAGTTCAGAATAACAAGTAACAAATACTGTAAAACAACCCTTTTACTCATTCGAGCCATAAATTTCTAATGATTTACAATTACCATTGTCCTCAAGCAACTGTTTAGTGCTCTTGACTACCCTTGCCTCATTTCTAATAGAAATTTGCTTGAACGCTAGAGTCTGTAACAAAAGGATATGAACTCAACTACTGAAACAGAACTATTAAGCTCCAATCAAGTTAAGTTTGAACTCACTACTGAAACAGAACTATGAGCTTCAATTAAGTTAAGTTAGCAGTCAACAACGATTTGGAAAAACACACATGGATAGACATGATAGCAAGAAGGAAAGGACAAAGTAACATATCATTCCTACAATGTCAGCTCCAATCTGCTCATCCGGATCTTGAAATAATTTCTTTATGATGGGTACTTGTTCTGAGAGATGTATATGGGTGGCCCCATCATCAGGTACTACACCTTCATCAATTGCAGCAAAAGTGGCATGTTTTGCATCCTCATTTCTTAGTTTTCGATCTTCAAGTTCCACCTCCGTGTGTGCTCCTACCTTAATTACAGCTACTCCACCATAGAGCTTTGCAATTCTTTTTGAAAGCTTTTCTGCCAGATACTTATTATCCGTCTCAGAAAGATCTTTCTTTATCTGCATTATCCTTGCTTGAATTTTAGCTTTAGTAGAAGGGTCAGCAACAATAGTTGTAGAATTGTTTGTTATAACTGTTGACCTATGGTCAATCTTATATTTTGATTATAATTATCTCTAACATTTATATTCGAGTCTTCATTGTTACATGTTGCGAGCTTCATGGAAATCGAGCAACAAATCGTGCAATCGCGCCAGATCAATTCAAGATATTGGAACTATATGTTTGAATTCACTTGTAAAGGTTCACTTCAATTCTTAGCAATGAATCACAACGAGCTCGTAAGTTAAATTTTTTGCACGAGATAAATTTTCACAAAAATGCTCGCATAAAAATTATTTACGATATGACAAAAATCTTCACTTGACTTTTAAACCCTTTACCAATGACATTTATTTTGAAAAGATTAGTGAATGTGTCCATCAAGAATTTACACTTGCTAAAATAATCAAGAAAAGAGGAAACCAAAAATTTCTGTAGATATCCGGTGAAGCTGGCGGACATCCGGTGGCTCCAACGGCCAAATTCTAACCGTTCTCATTTCTGACGCACAACGGCTAGTTTCAGTTGTACGGTCAGTAGCGGACATCTAATGGGGGTCGTCTAGTTGGCCAGAACTTTTTGCGTTTTGACTGCTATAAATACTACATCACTTTACATTCAAGAGCATTCAAGTTAGATATTTTTGAGCAAGATTGTATTGATTTCTCATCTCATTTATTATTATATCATTTTAGTATTGAAAAACTTTTGATCAAATTAACTTTTAAAAATCATTCTACACATCAAAGTTTTTATACCTAACACTTCAGCTTCGTTCATTCTATTTATTAACGTATTAGCCTATTTCTCTCTTGATACTTAATTGTGATAATATCATTTATTAAGAGAGAAGTTTCAATTTATATAATCAATTTTCTTTAAACATGTAGGTCGTGTTGAGGTGCCGTAAAGCTCAACGTTATATAAGGATCGGTGCTATTTGTTTGCAAGTCGTCGAAAGCTTTGTAAATGATTTGATTGCACCACAAGTCAATCAATATAGTAAAATTAGTCTTGCTCGTGCCGGAGAGTTTGGTATCGGAGGACATAGATCATTACGTTGGATCAAACCTCCATAATTATACCATTTGCACTTTCTATCCCTTTTTACTTATTGCTTTCATAGTCGTATTTATTATTTGAATTAATATATCTAGCTATTACATTCTTGATTATAGATTAAATTTTCGAAAAATTTTTGAAAATTAATTCACCCCCCTCTTGGTTAGCTATTCTTGGGCTATTAATTGGTATTAGAGCAATGTGCTCATTTTAAAATTAGGATTTTTACAATCTCGAGCAATGACTAGCCAAAGCAACCTTCAAAATCTTGAAAGGCATTTCACAAATCGACCTCCCCTCTTTAATAGCACACATTATAATTATTGAAAAACTATAATGATGATTTACATTCAATCAATAGATTATAATATTTGGGAAGTCATTGAGTATGGTCCTTATGTACCCACCAAGATTATTAAAATTGATGGAAGACACGATCAATCTATTTCTAAACTTACAGATGAATATGAAGAAAATGATAAAAGAAAATTGTCGATGAATGATAGAGATAAATAAGACTTTACAAACTCGAGCAATGACTAACCACAACAATCTTCAAAATCTCGAGGGGTATTCCACAAATCGACATTCTTTCTTTGATGGCACACATTATAATTATTGAAAAACTAGAATGATGATTTACATTCAATCAATAGATTATAATATTTGGGAAGTCATTGAGTATGGTCCTTATGTACCCACCAAGATTATTAAAATTGATGGAAAACCCAATTAATCTATTCCTAAACCTAGATATGAATATGATGAAGATGATAAAAGAAAATTGTCCTTGAATGCTAAAGCTAAAAACCTAATTTATTGTGCTTTAAATAAAAATGAGTTTAATCGTATTAGCACATGTGACTCCGCATATGATATATGTCATGCTTTAGAAGTCGCTCATGTCGGAACGAGTAAGGTACAAGAAACTAAAATTAATCTCTTAATCAAAGAATTTGAAAATTTTCTTCATAAAACAAGACGAACATATTGTTGACATGATTACTCGTTTCATCGATATTATTAATGACCTCAAGGGCTTTGATTGTAAATTTACTAACGGTGAGCTTGTAAGTAAAATGTTTAGGTCGCTTTCGAAAGATTGGAGCTTATTAGGGATGTTGATAGAGAACACCAAAGATATCAACTCCTCATTTGGAAGAACTCTATGGAACTTTGATAACATATGAGCTCAACGATGTCGAAACCAAGGAGAAGACGAGGAAAAGTAAGAAAGAATCAAAAGAGCCTCCTAGGCGTCAAATTGCTCTCAAATCGGCAATTGAAGAAGGAACTATAAGTGAACATATGAGTGATGAAGTGCTTGATGATTTTGTGCTTCTTGTCACAAACTAGAGAGGTTTTCGAAATAATCGAAAGTTTCAAAAGAAAGAAGAAAAGAGCAAAGAAAAAAGTAAGAAAATTGTTTGCTATGATTGTGACAAACCACAAGAGAACTGAGTGTCCAAACAAAAAGAGAAATTTCAAAAAAAGGCATTCCAAGCAACATGGGATGAAAGCGCGATGATGATTGTAATGAAAATGAAAGTCAAGAAGAGATCGCCAACATGTACTTCATGGTAATCAATGATAAGGTAATTATATTAAAAAATTCTCATATGATAATTTATCTTCTTATGATGAAATTTTAGAAGAATTTGAAAACTCGCCCTTAGTTATTCTATTCTTAAAAAGAAACATAAATTATTAAAAAACGAAATGGAGAAAATTTTAGAAACTAAAAAGGAAAATATTGATTATGATTCATTGTATAAATAAAATGTTGAAGATTTGACAAAAATTATTTTTAAATTCACTCAAGGGAAGAAGAATTTTGATTTAATGCTCGACGATCAAAAATATATTTTTGATAAAGGAGGCATTGGATATAAATTATTTTTGAAACAAATATCTCTAAAAAGTTTATTTGTTAAAGCCTCAAATACAATTCCCTCAAAAACTAATTATAGCTTTTGCAACAAGGATGGACATATTACAATTGTCTAACAAAAAAGAAGCTACACTATTTAAGTAAAAACAAGTGGACTAGAGGATCCACTAAAATTAACTAATAAGGACCCAAGATTGTGTGGGTACCAAAAATTAAAAGTTGAATTATTATTGTAAGTACCAAAGAAGATGATGAGCAAATGGTTATTGGATAATTGGTGTTCAAAGCATATTATCGGAGATAGAACTTTACTATCGAACTTCAAAAAGAAGGATGCAGGTCATGTTACATTTGGAAACAATGCCAAGGGAAAAATCATCAGAATTGGAAACATTGGTAATCATCTTTTCCCTTCCGATGAGAATGTACTGTTGGTAGATAACCTCAAACATAATTTACTTAGTATTAGCTAATTATGTGATAAATGCTATCATATTAAATTCGACTATTTTAAATGTCTCATTAAGGATGCTACATCAAAAGAAGTATTGTTTATAGGAAGCTAAAGCAAAGATGTTTATACTATAAATATCGATTTTAAAAATGATCAAAAATGTTCAGTGAGTTTGAAAGAAGATACTGCCGATGGCATAGGAGATTAGATCATGTTAGTATGGATCTTCTTTCAAAAGTCTCTAGAAATGGTTTTAACAAAAGTTTACCAATTTTAAATTTTAAAAAAGACAAAATTTGCGATGCATATCAATTTGGTAAACAAGTAAAAAGTTCATTCAAACCCAAATTACACTCATCTACTACAAAACCACTCCAATTACTCCACATTGATCTTTTTGGACCATCGAGAACCGCTAGTTTAGGTAGAAAACACTATACTTTCATCATTGTTGTTGATTTCTCTAGATTCACTTGGGTTCTTTTCTGAAGTTTCAAAGATAAAACTCTATAAACCTTTAAACACTTTTGTAAAAAGGTTCAAAATAAAAAATGACACCCCATTACAACCATTAGAATTGATCACATTGGAGAATTTGATAATCTCGACTTTGATGATTTTTTTAATAAAAATGGATGTGAATATTTTTCAACTTCTAGAACTCCTCAACAAAATGATATAGTAGAAAGGAAGAATTGCACATTGCAAGAAATGGCTAGGACCATGCTAAATGAATATAACATGGCAAAATATTTTTGGGTAGAAACCGTTAACGCTGCTTGCTATATTGTTAATAGAGTTTTAATTAGTCGAAAGAAAACCAAAACTTTATATGAACTTTGGAAAAATAAAATTTCCAATATTGGTTATTTTAAAGTCTTTAGGTGCAAATGCTTTATCTTGAATACAAAAGAAAACTTGGGAAAATTTGATTCAAAATCCGACATTGGAATTTTTCTAGGATATTTATCGACTACTAAAGCTTATAGAGTTTTAAACAAAAGAACTCTAGTAGTTGAAGAATCTTCTCATGTCACTTTCGATGAAACTAACTCTCTTGATCATGAGAAATGTATTAATTTTAATGAAGGGTTGAAACTCCATTCGAACAAATGACTATTTCAGATCAACATAAAAAAGATCCACAAGATAAACATCAAGAAGGAAAAAATATTCGACAAATCGAAGAAGAGCCAGCCGAAGTCCAAAATGACTTACCTCTTCCAAAAGAATGGAGGTTTGTTCATTTTCATCCTAAAGAACTAATCATTGGTGATCCATCAAAAAGTATTACTACTAGAACCTCTACTAAAAATAATTTAAGTAATCACAAATTGAACCGAAAGGCTTCAAAGAGGCCGAGTTTGATGAATTTTGGATTCTAGCTATGCAATAACTAAATCAATTTGAACGAAATCATGTTTGAGATTTAGTTGCTAGACCAAATGATCAAACCGTCATCGATATTAAATAGGTCTTTAGAAATAAACGTGAAAAAAAGAATAATTATACATAAAAAGGCTAGATTAGTGGCCCAATGTTACAGTTAAGAAGAAGATATCGATTTTGAAGAAATATTTACACCGGTGGTTACATTAGAATCCATTTGTTTATTGCATTTACTTGTCATAAAAAATTCACTATTTATCAAATGGAAGTAAAAAAATGCTTTTCTTAACGATTTTATTTTAGAAAAAATGTTTGTTGAACAACCACTCAAATTTAAAAATCACAAACATCCAGACTACGTTTTCAAACTTCAAAAAGCTCTTTACGATCTAAAACAAGTCCCTAGGGTTTGGTACGAACGATTGAGAAAATTTCTAATTTCAAATGGTTTTTCAATAGGAAAAATGGAGACAACTCTTTTTGTTAAAACTCAAAAAAATGATATGATCATTTTTAATATTTATGCTGATGATAATATATTTGGTGCTAGTAATATTTATATTTGTGAAGAGTTTTCTAAGTGCATGAGCATGATGGGAGAACTTAAATTCTTCCTCGGTTTCCAAATTAAACAAACTTGTGATGAAATTTTCATCAATCAAAGTAAGTACATATTAGACATGCTCAAGAAGTTCAACATGGATGATTTGAAGCCATTGAACACCCCTATGAGCGTATTCATAAAATTGGACAAGGACGATTAAGGTACGTTCGTTGATATAACAAAAATGTTGAGGTATGATCATATCTCCTCTTTACTTAACCACAAGTAAATCCGATATTGTGTTTAGTGTGTGATTATGTACTAGATTTCATTCAAATCCTAAAGAATCTCATCTTAAGGCCATGAAATGAATCTTTAGATATCTAGATATGTTTAATGTGTCCTTATTACTTGAATTAATTAATTAATCTATCTAGTTATTATGTGTTTAAAAATTAATTCACCCCTCCTTAGTTAACTATTCTTGGGCTATCACCAGTCTTCTCCAACAAAGTCACCCCTGAGAACTGCCTCCACTACATCTCCTTTCCAAGGGGCTATTCATACAACTGGTTTTAGTTCATCTAGAACTTATCTTCCTTGTCCTGACCTTCATGGCTAGATGTGGAGGCGATGGTTGGGACCCGTCTTGAAATCTTTTTGGAATTCCTATGAGCTTCTTCCCCTTTGTGAGATATGACATCAGTTCTTCCTCCTACCATCAGGGACACTTCTAACCTGTAGACAATGAGTGGGAATGATAGGGAGAAGAATTTTCTTGATAATATGTTGATAGGTGAGGCTTGCATAACTATCGAGTTGCAAATCCATAGATTCATCCTCTACATGATGTTGGTGGCACACAAGTTATTGATCTTTGTATTCTTTTCAGTTCGGTATACTTTATTTGTTTTGAAAGTATTTTATTTATATCATCATACTTCCAGTAAAAGTTTAGATGAAAAGAGTGGTTGAGCTGAGATACTGAGGAGCTAACCTTGACGAGACCATGGAGGTTGAAAAAGCTTAGAGGGTTGAAAGGAAGAATGAGTGAGAGGATAGGCTTAACAAAATAGGTGTTGAGCTTGAGGCCAAGTCAGCGTCTGAGATAGCCCTTCTAGATGAAGTCCAAGCTTTGAAGAATTCGGATAAAAAGGCTACAGGGCTTCTTCAGAGAAAAAGTGGGTAGAGGAAGAAAAAATCTCTGCCTAGGTGGCTGTAAAGAGAGCAGAGGAAGCTGAGGCCAAAGTTGTTAAGGCGGTAGAGTTATAGATGGCGTCTAATGAGTTCAACGCTCTAGCTCATGATGCTTATGTGGTAAGCTTGGTCGAGGTGATCAAGCATATTAAACGAATACAACCTGATTTTGATCTAAACTTTTTGCAAAAGGCTTGGATGAGCTGTTCTAAAGGAGATGTATGTTGTAGTAGGAGTTACCATAACTCCTGTTGAAGAAGACAAAAAGTGTGAGGACGGAGCTCAAGATTAGCTTGACCCTTCATTAACTAATTTGTCTTATTAAGAACTATTTTTTACCTTTGATACTTTATATTTTCGGAATGTAATATTTCATATTTTTTGGAATGAATGATTATCTATTGTTTTATCTCCTTCAAATTTCGTTCATTTTTACGTAGTACATGAAACCTTAGGTCAAATTGGTGATGATCAATTGCTTAAGAATTTTAATTGGAGGAAATCCTTTATCAATCCTTTATCTAAGTGTTGCACATGCAAAGTTAGGTCGGATTGTTGAAAAGCAGTTCTTTAAGAATTTTATTTGGAGGAAATCTATCACCTAAGTGTTGTAGTACATGCAACGTTAGGTCAAATTGCTGAGGAGCAATTTCTTAAGAATTTCATCTGGAGGATATTTATCATCGAAGTGTTGCAGCATATGCTACCTTAGTTCGGATTGTTGAGGACCAATTCTTTAAAAAATTTCCTTTGGAGGAAATCTATCACCTAAGTGCAGCACATGCAAGTTTGGTCGAATTGCTGAGAAGCAATTCCTTAAGGATTTCATTTGGAGAAAATCTATCATCTAAGTGTTACAGCACATGCAACTTTAGATCCAATTCATGAGGAGCAATTCCTTAAGAATTTCTTTTGAAGAAAATCTATCATCTAAGTGTTGCAGCACATACAACATTAGGCCAGATTCTTGAAAAGCAATTCCTTAAGAATTTGATGAGGGCAACATTAAAATAAAATACATTGATTTATTGGAACAGATTACATGATTGCGTTTTAAAAGTACATATTATCTTCTACTTGTGATACTTTTTAAGATGCTTCGCATTCCAAGGATATAGCAGAGGCCCTTGCATATCTTCTAGCTCCTAAGCTCATTTAGGTAGGAGTTTTGGCTAACTTGTAGGGATCTTCCCAGTTGGGACCTAGAGATCCAAATTTGGGTTCCTGGGTGGCAAGAAATACATTTCTTAACACCAAAGTTCCAACCTCAAAGGCTTGTTTTTGTACTTTTTGATTATAATACTTGGCCTTACGTTGCTTGTATATGGCATTTCTTATCTTAGCTTCACTTCTTTTTCTTCGAGTAAATCTAACAATGGTTTTTTATTCTTTCTTTCCTAGTAGGTTTTAGTTTGGAATGATGGAATTTCCATTTCTAGGGGGATTATAGCTTCTACCCTAAAGGACAAGGAAAAAGGTACTTTCCCAATACTTGTCCGTGAGGTAGTGCCGTAAGACCATAATACGCTAGGAAGTTCATCCACATAAGCACTTTTAAGGTTGTCCAGTTTTGCCTTTAGCATGTGCTTGATTATTTTATTGATTACTTTTACTTGTTTGTGGCTTGTGGATGATTTTGGGTGAAGAAATATTTTCTTATGCCAAGTTCTTCGCAAAAATTTATCAAGTGGGCATTATAGAATTGCTTTCCATTATCAGTCACAATGGAATATGGTACTTCAAATCTGCATATGATATATTTCAATATAAAATCCTTTTTTTTTTTTTTTTGTAATTTTGGCAAGGGGTTCATTTTTAGCCCACTTGGTAAAATAATCCAGTTCTACAATGGCAAACTTGTTTCCACCTTTCCATAAAGCACTGGGCAAATCAAATCAATCCTACATTTGTAGAACAGCTATAGACTAACTACCAAGCTCAACTCATCTGGGGTGCTTTAATGATGGGAGCTAGTCGTAGGCATTTGTCACATTTTTTTACAAAATGTAGGGCGTCTTGTTTCAGGGTTGGCTATAAATACCATTGTCTTATAATTTTGTGAGCTAAGGACTGTCCTCCAGAATGATTACCACAAATTCTTTCGTGTACTTCCTGTAAGGTATAAAATGGATCTTCCTCATTTAAGCATCGTAGCAGTGGAGTTGCATACCCTCTCTTATAGAAAGTGTTATCCAGTAAAGTATATATGGCTGACCTTATTCGCAACCTATGAGCTTTTGTGGGGTCTTCGGGGCACAATCATGTTTTGAGGCATGACGTGATCTAATCCATCCAGACGAGCTTTGAGCTAATGACCATGGAGACCACTCTTTTATTTTCAATGGCAGAGTGCTGAAGTCTCTCCATAGGAATGCTGTTGAATTATTCTATTCCATCACTTATAGCTAGCCTAGCTAAGGCATCGGTGTGGTTATTGTGAGTTCTTGGAATTTGCTTAACACGGATGGCCCCAAAGTTTTTGAATTCCCCTTTAACAATTTGAAGGTAGTCA
The DNA here is from genome assembly GCA_903798255.1 of Fraxinus quadrangulata. Classification (NCBI taxonomy): domain Eukaryota; kingdom Viridiplantae; phylum Streptophyta; class Magnoliopsida; order Lamiales; family Oleaceae; genus Fraxinus; species Fraxinus quadrangulata. The sequence goes on along the minus strand of CAIGRB010124691.1, from coordinate 11,258 downwards.
TCTATCTATTCTTCTTTCACCGGGTATATTTCATTAATCTGGTTGACTATAAGCTGTGAATCGCTATGGACTACCATGTTGGATATCTTTAATTCCTTTGCCAATCTCACTCTAGCTACGAGTACTTTATATTTGGCTTCATTGTTAGAAGCTTTGAAATCAAATGTAAGGGCCTGACAAAAATAATGGTGATCAGGGCCGACAAATACTATTCCTATACCTAATCAACCTTTAGTGAAAGATCCGTCTACAAAAAGATCCCATGGGGTGTCACGAGGTTGGTCTTTTTATAGGTCAATGCTGAACTAACCTAGCTCGACAGCCCAGTTCATGATCCTCCCTAAAGTGTCAGGCTTTTACAAAATTTTCTTTAGAGGGTAATTTGTCAAGTCTTCAATTAGATGCTCTAAGAAATAAGGTCTCAATTTCCTAGTTGCCATAATCGTTGCATAAGCCAACTTTTCTAAAGGAGAGTAACGTAGCTTTGCATCGTGTAGAGCTTTGTGAACGTAATTGATAGGGTGTTGTGTCCCTTTCTCTTCATTAGTTAACATGACGCTAATGGAGTGCTTGTATAAGTTATTTCCTAAAGGACTTAATTGACCATCATTTATAGTTCAGGCACCCACTCCAATAAGTTTGTTTTTAGTTCGTTATTTTCTTGCCTTCCTCTATAAATAGGAACTGCATTTGTACCTTCTATGGTATGAGCAATAATAAAATTGACATTGATTTCTATACGTGAACATGGTATCAGAGCGGTTGATTCTGGAATTCCAGAACCGCGAGTGACGAAACTGTTAAAGGAGGAGGATTAGTTCAAACTGAGCTGCCATGGCTGGAAATCGAAACGTTGATCTCCTTCCTACAAATATGAGGGACGAACAGATGAATCAGGGAAATGGAGGGCAGAGTGATGTAAATACCTCAGATCCGCTATTTCTTCATAGCTCAGATCATCCAGGAATGACATTGGTTACAGCTTCTCTAACTGGTAAGAATTTCTTGGCATAGAGTAGATCGGTGCAAATTGCTCTTGGAGCTAAGGTGAAATTAGGGCTTATTGATGGTAGTGTGGAAATACCTGAGAAAAATTCACCTAATTATGATAAATGGTTGAGAGTTAACTACATGATAACTTCGTGGTTACTGAATTCCATTTCGAAGGAAATTGTTGAAGCCTTTATGTACACCAGCACTGCTCGAGAATTGTGGATGGAGATTGAGGAAAGATTTGGAACTTGTAATGGTCCTATGCTGTATCAGATCCAACGGGAAATCAGTTCTATCTCACAAGGTATCATGTCTATTTCAGAATACTACACGAGATTGATGAGACAGTGGGATGAACTAACCTTCTTAATGCATATATCTGAGTGCACCTGTGGAGCAGCAAAATCAGAATCAGAGGTGACTTCATTCAATAGACTTATGCAGTTTCTCATGGGATTGAATGACGACTATGAGCACACACGAAGCCAGATCTTAGTTATGGATCATTTGCCACCAGTCAATAAAGTCTACTCTATGATCCAAAGGGTGGAAAAACAGAGAGAAGTTCAGATTTCTTATGGGGAGCATACTGAAGTAAGTGCTATGAATGTAAAAACTCAGGGGTATAGAAGACTTGGAGGAGGAAGATGATATGGTAGAAAATTTGATGTAAGTAAAGAGGAGAAAAGAAATCAGTTCTGCACACATTGTAACACCATAGGACATAGCAGGGAATTCTGTTTTAAGCTGATTGGATATCCGGACTGGTTTAAACAATTGAGCGAAAAAAAAAGAAGGCTGGAGGAAAATTTACTACACATATGGCAGACTCACCACTGGAGATAGGAAATGAAGTAAATTCAGGAGGAATTGAAGATCTATACAAAACCATGAACCTTTCAGGAATCATTCAACAGGAGCTGAAAAAATGATGAATGGAAAGGGAATTAATTCTGAAAACACTGTTAATTTTGCTCATGCAGACGACTTTGCAGGTTCGACTCTAAAACTTGAATTTAATTCTGCTCTAAGTGCTTCCAATTTGATAGGTTCTGAGTCATGGATTGTAGATACTGGAGCTTCTAATCATATGTGCAATGACATTTCAATGCTGAAAACTCCTATACCTGCTGCCAGAAACATTCCTGTGTTTTTACCTGATGGCACTATTAATTTCGTTAAACACTTTGGAAATGTCCATCTAACTGGCAACCTTATCCTCACAGATACCCTCCACATTCCTACTTTCAAGTTCAATCTCTTGTCAGTTAGTAAATTAACCAAAGCTTTGAAGCTGAAATTCATTTTCATGGAAAATCATTGCCTTTTGCAGGACCTTTTGACTGAGAAGATATTAGCCGTATGAAGGTTGATAAAGAACTTATACACTCTTGACAAGACCTCTTTCTATGCATCCACTATAAAGTCCTACATTTCTATTGCTTGTAATGTTTCTTCTTCCAACAAGTCCTTTCCTGTCGATAACAATAAAACCAAAGATGAATTTGTCACTCTTTGGCATAGAAGGTTAGGACATGCTTCTGGAAATGTAATGCAACATTTGAAACTGTTGAATCATTTCAATAAAGAAATTCTCTTACCCTGTGATGTTTGTTCCTTCTCTAAACAACATAGATTGTCTTTCACTAGTTGCAGTATAAAAACAACCGACATCTTTGAAATGTTACATGTGGATTTATGGGGGCCATATAAGTAAACATCTATTTGTGGAACGCATTATTTTTTGACAGTGGTGGATGACTTTAGTAGATGCATTTGGACCTTTTTAATCAGGCATAAAACACAAGTTCTCAGCACTTTGAAAAATCTGCATAAAATGATTAAAACACAATTCAACAAGAACATAAAATGCTTGAGAACGGATAATGGGACAGAGTTTACAAATTTCGAGTTGCAAAGGTACTTAGCTGAAAATGGGATTCATCATCAAAAACGTTGTCCATATACACCTCAACAAAATGGAGTTGTTGAGAGGAAACATAAACATCTCTTGCAAATAGCTAGAGCACTTATGTTTCAATCCAATTTGCCAAAAATTTTTTGGGGAAAATCTATTTTAATGGCAACACACATTGTAAATAAATTGCCCACTATCTTATTAAATTGGAAAACTCCTTATGAGATTTTGGACAAAAAGTTGCCCACATATAAAAATTTGAAAGTTTTTGGATGTCTATGTTATGCTACTAACACAAAAACATTCAAAGAAAAATTTGCACCAAGGAGTTTTAAATGTATTTTGCTAGGTTACAACACAGGACAAAAAGGATTTAAGTTGTATGATTTAATCAATAAACAAGTGTTTGTGTCTAGGGATGTTATTTTTCATGAGCATGTTTTTCCTTACAAAGATATTCATAACTCCCATGCTTCTATACCAATACCTGTGGCTGAAATGAATTTTGAGGATGATACATCAGCAAACTCTCCATCTAAGAATCAGAATTCCAATATTGAAAACCAACATGATGTCCATCCTGCCTCTGAAAATTCTCCTGATATCAATCAACCTACTGCTACTTATCATTTCAGTCAGGAAAAGATCAGGCAATTAGATGACTCCATGAATTCCTCTTCAAACCATATTATTCATACTCAGAACTCTCTTCAAACCAGAAAAAGCACTAAACCTAAATCTGCACCTACTTGGATGAAAGACTTTGTGAGTAACCTGTCATGCACATCCCCTATTCCCACTTCAGAAATTTTATCCACTACATCAAACTCTTCTTCCTATACACCAAGCACTTATCCTTTTCATCAGTCTCCACATTTTGAACCAAGCTATCTTCAGTTTTTGGCCAACATATCTACAATCCAAGAACCAAAATCCTATAAAGAGGCCAGCACAAGGACAGATTGGATTCAAGCTATGGAAAATGAACTTGCAGCTTTGGAGCAAAATCATACTTGGGAAATTGTTCCCCTACCTCCAGGAAAGGATCCCATTGGATGAAAATGGGTTTATAAGGCAAAACTGAAACCAGATGGAACTCTAGACAGATGCAAAGCCAGACTAGTAGCAAAAGGGTATAATCAAGTGGCTGGCATTGATTATGTTGACATTTTCTTCCCTGTGGCAAAATCAGTAACAATCAGGATATTTTTTGCTATTTCATCTGCCCAGGACTAGCCCATATATCAGCTGGATATCAATAACGCGTTCATGCATGGTTTTGTAGAAGAAGAAATCTACTTATGGCCTCCAGAAGGTTACAAAAATTTTAAAGAAGGTGAGGTTTGTAAACTGAAGAAGTCTCTTTACGGTTTAAAACAGGCTAGCAGGTAATGGAATTCAGAATTTTGCAAGCACTTGCAACTATATGGCTTCACACAATCTGCACATGATAATTGCCTCTGTAATTTTCATTCAGATCGTGATGTTACTATCCTTCTGGTATATGTGGATGATGTACTAGTTACGGGAACAAATGACAAAGAAATACAGCGTGTCAAACATTTCCTGGACACTACTTTCACCATAAAGGATCTAGGACTTGCTAAATATTTTTTGGGGATAGAAATTGCACGCTGTTCAGAAGGCTTATATCTCAATCAACAAAAGTATGCTATGGACATCATCACTGATGCTGGTTTGTTAGGTTCAAAACCTGTGGGTATCCCACTGCCTAAGGGACATAAATTCACTGCAGATGGTGTCTTGTACCACAAACCTGATCAGTATAGGAGACTTGTGGGACGATTACTTTACCTTAATCTTACCAGACCAGACCTCTCTTATGCAGTTCAACAACTTAGTCAATTTGTTAATTCACCAACTGTCTCACACTGGGAATCTGCGCTTTATTTACTGAAGTACATCAAAGGCACTATGTCAAAAGGCCTTTTCTTTCCTGCTTCTAACAGTTTCAAACTTGCAGCCTATTGCGATGCAGATTGGGCTTCCTGTCTAGATTCTAGAAAATCCTTTACTGGCTATTACATATTTTTGGGAGGTGCTCTTATATCCTGGAAGTCAAAGAAGCAACAGACAGTTTTCCGGAGTTCTGCAGAGGCTGAATATCGAAGTATGGCTGCAACTGTTTGTGAAATTCAGTGGATCACCTATATTCTTCGAGATTTCTACATAACCCCAAATCTTCCAATTCCTCTCTGGTGTGATAACCAAGCAGCTCTCCATATTAGTGCTAATCCGGTCTTTCATGAACGTACAAAGCAACTTGAAATGGATTGCCACGTGGTTCGTAATCAATACAAAGCTAGTCTCATTCATCCACAACACATCTCTTCCAATGATCAAGCGGCGGACGTGTTTACAAAGTCTCTTCCATCTCCTCAGTTCAAGTTTTTACTCTCCAAGTTGGGTTTGATGGACTTCCATCAATCTCCAACTTGAGGGGGGATGTACAAGTTATTTCCTAAAGGACTTAATTGACCATCCTTTATAGTTCAGGCACCCACTCCAATAAGTTTGTTTTTAGTTCGTTATTTTCTTGCCTTCCTCTATAAATAGGAAATGCATTTGTACCTTCTATGGTGTGAGCAATAATAAAATTGACATTGATTTCTATACGTGAACAGTGCTCAAATATATCTAGTTCCAAAATCAGTGTTTCTCCTGCCTTGGGTTTGGAGAGGACCGATGGTCGAGCTAACTGTCTTTTGAGTTCTTCAAGAGCATTCTAGCAATCTAGGGTCTATTTAAATTTCTTTCTTCTTTGTAGTGTGTTAGAAAAGGTTTACATCGATCTGTAGATTTAAAAACAAAATGACTAAGTGCAACTCTTTTCTCTCTAAAGCTTTGAATTTCCTTTGGGCGGATAGGCGCTCTCATCTCAATGATGTCTCGTATCTTTTCCAGATTTGCTTCATTCCCTATTTGGTGTACTATGTAACCTAGGAAGTTTCCTGAACCTACTCCGAAAGTGCATTTGGCTAGATTTCATTTCATCTTGTATTTTCTTAGAATTTCAAACATCTCAGCCAAGTGCTATTTGTGATCTTTTGTTGCTGTGCTCTTGACCAACATATCATCAACATACTTTTTCATGGTTTTGCCAAATATGTTTAGAAAACATGGTGCTTTCAAGGCGTTGATATGTGACTCCAGCATTTTTGAGGCCGAAAGGCATTATCTTGTAGCAATTCAGACCTCGATCAGTGATGAAATAAGTGTTCTCCTGGTTTGGTTTGTACATTAGAATTTGGTTATACCCAGTGTAAGCATCTATGTAGCTAAATAGTTCGTGCTTAGTTGTGGCATCGATCATTTGCTCTATTCTCTGGAGGAAGAAGCTATCCTTAGGACAAACTTTGTTGAAATTGGTAAAATTTATACATATATATTTCCAATCCTCGTTGTTCTTCTTAACCAGTACTAGGTTGGCAATCCACCTTGGGTAATTTGCTTTGTGGATAAATCTAATGTTGAGCAATCTCTGTACTTTTTTTTATTTAGAGCTTCATACTTCTTAGGGTTCAAAGGGCAATGTCGTTGTTGTTTTGGCCGAACTGAAGGATCAATATTTAGTATATGACAAACAACCTTAGAGTTAATCCCTTTCATATGAATACGCTAGGATAGTGATGTATGCATGCTCTCTTTTCGTCCAATGGTAAGTGACTATTTCCAGGTCTTTTACAGTGATTTTCTGTGATACCTATCTTAGTTAGGTCGATTGTTATGGGTCTCTTCGACCGTGCCTCCTTGGTGCGATTGCTTTGTTCCTCATTGAACATGTTAATTCTTGACCTAGATAGTTCAATATTGCATGACTTGGCCTCAACTTGGTCTCTATGCATTATTTCTACCCCGCCCCAGTAGAGAACTTCATATAGTAATGATAGATTGAAGTGGCTGCCTACAGCTCATGTAATATTGGTCTACCTTCAGCTAGAGTTCAGCATATTCGAACTCCAGCGATAGGCATAGTGATTTCCAAAGTATCACTCTAATTTACAGTATTCCTTAATAGTCTTCTTCTAAAAATTCAAACCATTCGACGTACGGTGTTATGGCAGTTTTGCCTTAGGTCCCGTTTTATAGTTCTACCAGATGAATGCATCACTACCTTTTCTAGGGTGTTTCCTTCTGGAACCTTCCATACATTAGTTCCCACCAATCAGCATTCTGATTTCAGCCCTCAGTGGGAGATTTCGAGCTGGTTGAGTGAAAAGAGTTGGTTGGGATGTCCCTTATTGATAGGGATGAGATAAATGTGTAGAAGGATTTTGGCATTGTCTCTCTTAGTTTTGCTACGAATTCCCACAGTCGACCTCGTCGAATTAATGATTCTACTTGCTCCTTCAAATCCCTACATTCATCCGTATTGTTCCCAACTGACCTATGATATCTACAGTATTTGCTATGGTTGGTCCCCATTGAGTTTTTCTTTTGAGGAGAAGGCCTACGAAAGAATTCTTTATCTTTTACTTGCATAAAAACTCCTTCCAAAGTAATATTCAAGAGGTGATACTCCTGGAACCTCACTGGATAGAGGCGAGGTCATTCTTTGTCCCTCTGATCTTTCTTTTTTTTAGGTATAAGACCTTTGTCTGCTTATTTCTCCTTTATCTGACCTGGGTGGTGACATTCTATCTTTCCATCCTCATGATCTGAGGTTCCTTCCTTAGCACTTATATGATTCTCAACTTGCTTCAGAAAGTCATGATAAGTATTTGGATCATCTTCGGGCACGGGCCACCAAAATCTCATTCTAGGCCTCAGTTCGGACAAAACTGCCACGAGACCTGCATCATCGAAAATCTTCTCCACCTCCATAGATTGCTTGTTGAACCTACTTAGGTAACTCTTGAGTGATTCACTTCACCCTTGCTTAATGTTTACTAGGCGATCTTTTGATGTAGGTATAGCTTTAGATACCATGAACTGAGCTAGAAAGGCAATGGCTAGGTCGGTCCAGCTTCTTATGGACATTTGACGTAGTCTCTTAAACCTTCTCTAAGATTTATCCCCTAAAGTTAAGGAGAAAGCCCTGCACATGATGGCATTGTTGGCTCCTTGCAACTCCATCCATGATGTGTATTTATCCAAATGGCTGAATAGATCTCCTTTCCCTCCGTACCCAGTGAGTTGCGGCATTTTTAGCTTATCAAGTAACAGTTTGGCTATTATATCTTTTGTGAAGGAAAAATGAAGATTATTGAGGTATTCTTCAATGGTACCTTTATTTTTGGCCTCCAAATTGGCAATATGCTTTATCAAAGCGTTCATTTCAGGTTCGTCCCTTTTTTGGACTATCCTTGATTGGGATAAGTTTGTTCTCCTCTGGGTGTTAATGAGCATGGAGTGCCTAGTTTGTCAAACACACTTCCAGCTTTTTTTGGTAGCTCGCTTTGTGGTTGGGGGAGGACTCCTGACTTTATCAGTTTTACTTCGGGATGATTCTCCTCTTGAGAAGTGCAAACTCCTTCTAGTAAGAGGCCCCCGAGTCTCTCTCTCTTAGAGGTAATTTTACCTCAATATCAGCCACATGATGAAAGGTAGTTCGATTTTGTTCCGACCTGTTGACATCATTTGTTAAATGTTCTATTGCTTCTTTCATAACAATGAGTTGGGGATTGTCACCCACAATCGGTTCATTTCTCCTTTGGAAATTACGAGGGATGTTGGTTTCATTGGGGTTAGTGTGGATTGATTTCTAAAGGCCAAACTATGATTCATGGCGATACCTTATGTGGAAGGTGTAGTGCGATTTTTCTAGGATGATTATGTGGAAGAAAGGCGGTTGTTAGTACAAGAAAGGCCTTCCTCTAGTGCTAAATTGTTGATATTAAAAAATTTAAAGTAATTTCTTGATCAACTTAAGGGTGAAAAAGAAAGTTTGCTGCTGGGATATTGAAGTGGCATACATCATTGGTCTATTATGAGAAAGCATTGGAGAAAACATAGCATTGCAGGAGTGAATCCAAGCTATGTTCGGTGGGGGACTAATAAATGTGTTTTTGAAAAATTATATCTAAATATACTTATTATTGATAAAAAGAGCGGATATCGACTCACAATTATGTAATTTTGGCTTCTGTAAGTCATAAACTCCTAATGAGAAGAGAACAAGGCAAAATAGAGTGAAAATTGACAAAAAAGTACAAAATTATGAATTTGGGGACTACACTGCAGACATCAGAAAGTTGAAGGACCTTGGAGTGCAGTTTATGGATGGCGTAATTGAAAGAAAGTCAAAATTTGATGAACAAATTGTACACAATTACAGTTAAGGGACCTTGTGTGCAAATTGATAGAGAACTTGTGTGCAAAAAGAAAAAGAAAAAAGGAGGAATGAATGGGAGAAATTTGGTACCTAGGCGTCACTTTAAAAAGCTTGAGGACCGTTTTTTTTTTCTTTTTTTCTTTGTTTTTATTAAAAACCTGGGGCTTTAGGCCACAATTTCTGAATAGGGTTTTAAGAATTATAAAACGGGCAGCAGCTTCCATTCTTCTTTGTCCTTTCCTTTTGATTTTCTTTCTTTCTTTTTCTTTTCTTCAATTTTTTTCTTTGATTTTCTTTTCAGTTTTTTTGGTATTTTCGGGAAATTAGAGAAACAAAAGAAATATTTGGGGAACTCAAGATTCAATCCATTATCATCTTAAAGAATCCAAAAAAAAAAAAAAATGCTAATTTCTATCATTTGATCATTTGATTCAATCCATTATCATCTTAAAGTTTTATATTTAATCTTGTATTTTCCTTATTATTTTCTATCATTTGTGATGTATTAGATAAATGTTCTCCTTTTTGTCATTTATATAACATGAGCTAATTTCTTGTGTTGGGATTTATGGTAGTAGCTAGACCTAACTTCAATTAATTTTAATATTTGCTCTTTGATGTTAAATTACTCGTGTTAATATATTTTTAGTATTGTTATTATTGCATTTTCATTTAAATGGCCAAAGAATATGTTCTGTGATTTGTACATCATTCTAAAGAATATTGTGCATTTTAAACTAAATAGTAGAAACCATAGGCCCTTGTAGAAGATAGAAATATACCCCTAACCATAGGTGACCCATTCAGTTATTTTCACGAAGACTTAATGTGGTTGTTTAGTTTTAATCAACATAATGATGTAGTAGGTTAAACCAATTAATTATGAGTAATTTCGCTCGAGAGATGTAATTAGCTAAACTTGAAAAATTGGACATAACATCTTAAATGAGTAATTTGTTAATTAGTTTGTAGAGAAATAAATTAGGCGATGGTTAAGCGAAACCATGAATTTCAACCACACTTTTACTCCAAAATTCCCAAGTTAATTTTATATTCTCTTATTTTTTAGATTTAGTTAATTTTTCTTATTTTCTAAAATCAAAATCTTTATTGTGTGTTCATTTATATTGTTAGAATAAAATTAATTAATGTTGTGTAATCAATAGTAAACATTCCTCAAGTGATGGACAAACTATCAAATTAGTCATCGCTATCACCAAACTATATCAGACGATTGAATCAAACTATCAGCCGTCTATTATTTAACAGATTTTTCTTTTGTGAAAAACGGCGTGCTGATGTGTCCAAGATGGCGTCAATAGTTTGCTGACTTGACAAACAAAGAGTTTCAAGCATTCGTAATGGATATAATGTGTCCTCTCACCAAGGTCGGTCTTGTGATTTTCGGGGCCCGAGGCAAAATCTAGAAATTAGGCCCCCTATCCATTGGGTTTAAATGTCACAGTATTTAAAGATAACAAACACGGATGATAACATGGAGGTCAAGTTGAAAGAAACGGAGCAGTGGGCAAAGACTCGCCTGGAAGTTAGTTTCTCTTCTAATATAAGTAGTGTTAGTTCTAAAGATTCCCCACAGAAACATGGATGTTTCCAACTTCACCCATAATACGGGGAAGTATCACCGTATTGCAAACAAAAACATTTGTACATGCTTAATTGACTTAAGTAAACATGGCTGACATGTCTATCTTGAATTCCAACTAGAGATGTATTATGGTTATGTTATCACCGCCAAGACAAAAAAATTTGAGTAGGCAGCATGCTCCTCTGAGCTTAAAAGAACCAGGTCAGTAGTGTTTTAACCGTCAAAGCAGCACCAATTTCAGATCCATGATTCATTATAGTTGACTCAGCTGTAATAAGAACCTCTACTATAATTAAGTCAAAACAGAAGAGAACATGGCATGATCCTTTAATCCTCTGTTAACTTGTCGCGCCGCCGCACGCTTGACTTCATCAATTGTCATCTGAGGGAAAACAATAATACTAACATTAAATAGCAAAGGAAGACACTACACTTCTGTGGAATAT
>CAIGRB010124686.1:29115-48409 GCA_903798255.1 Fraxinus quadrangulata | reverse complement strand
ATTTCAAGTTTTTGCACATATATGTTTGTCGTTAATGTTTAAATCATGTTGCACAAATTTAAATTTTATGTGTTGTGTTTTTACAAAATTTAATTAATGTTATATAATAATTACATTGTTAGAAAATTTAAACATTTTAATATCAACACCATCCAAATTTACGTAAATAAAATTTATTAATATTGAAATTAGAACATAATTAAAATTAAATTGGTAAAATTAATTATAGCAGTCATCTTTTACTATTAACAAACAGTTGAAGATAATGCTACAATTTGGATGATTTAAATTACTCATATCTAACATTCAAAATGTAATTCATAATAATTTAACATATTTAATACACTAACATTACCTTTAAAATAACTTGTCTCGTGTATCGCACGGGCCACAACTAGTTATATTATAATGATTGAACTGGTTACTCGTGGTTTTGGTTAGTATGTGTTAGATGGACAAATGGTCCCCTGTATCTTTGAGATAATATATTTCTGGGAAAGTTTTGTAGCTTTTCATGTTGATTTTGTTCAATTTATAGGAGATACTTAGCCAAATTTTTATTAAATTCATTGTAATCAAAGTAGCTCAAAGTTAGCATTGTTGGTGGGTCCAATGCCTAGCTAGCATCCACCATCGGTACAACGCCACATTTCGGTCACCTATGGTGATTCGGGACGGGATGGGACGTATTAGTAGTCGATCATTAGGTAAGATTTAAAAGGAGATCCGACGAGGAAAAATATCATATAAATGAATTTTACCTTATTAAATCTAATTCCACACAGACTCCTCACTTATAAATAAACAAACACACGTTCATCTAGAGTTTCAAGACAAATGTTTACTTGCTTGTCCCTTCCCACCCAATTCTCCCATATATTCTCATATATCGGCACTTGACTTGACCGTCGAAGTACCACAGTCCCAACTCTTTTTCCTGGAATGGTCATCTTGGTGTTTAACTGTTTGTTCGAGTGTACATGCAACATATGAGTAGACAGTGGATTTTCATTTTTTAAGGTCAATAGATAGGTGAAATCACTGTTGAAAAAACAAAGAAAAAGCCAACTACAAAATCTTTTTCAGCAATCGGATTACCGTCGAGAATGGTAGAAGGTAGAAACTAGCATGAACGGATGGAAGAATCCTCCCATGCAGAAGTTTCAGTAAACAGCCTAGACCTTCATCGGGTTACTCGTTGCCGGAGGAGAAAGAATGACTGGAAGAATAACTCCGACAGGGACATCCAGCAGTTGAAGGAGGAGAATGCGCAGATGAAAACCGTGCTGGAGAAATTGCACTCCAATGGGCTATATCTGGGAACAATAGGAGTTGCAGCCAGCGAAGCCCCTCGATCCATGGATCTCAAGATGCTTCGTCTCATCCCAGCAGACGCCATCTGCACCATCATCATCCTAAGCAGTCGATCGACCCACCTCGTTGTGAAGTGGCCAAGACAGAAACCCTGGCTAGTGACAAGAAGAATAAAGGTAGAACTTTGAAGATGTCAAAGCGTAGAGTGAGGTTCAGTAAATCTTTGAATTCGGTTCATGTAATTTATAATTGATAGGGCAACGGTGGCACCGACATGTTCACTAAGATACATTAACATTGTGATGTAGGACAACTAGTTTTGGAGTTTGAAGAAGTGGTGGACAGAAAATTGACTAAGAAAGACCGCGTCAGGGGTAATTTTGTCATTTGTCGCGACGGTGTCGGAATGGGCTGAAATTTGGCAGGTTGATTAGAAACGACCCGAAAAATTGGACTCGGGGATCCCGAGATCTCGGGATTTTAGCCAAATCCCTTCGTTTGGGCCTCCGAATAATTAATTTTCGTATTTCCTGTTTTGAATTTTCGCTATTTTTGGAACGTTTCACTATTCTAGGTGTTAAGGTTTCTTGTAACGCCTATTTAAAAGACTTTTGAACGTTTTCACAAATCAATAATTGACATACAAGTTTCGTTCTTGGTGAATTCCAATTTTTTTTTTTCTCAAGATTTACGCTGACAAATCTTTTACTTCCGTTCTGCGTCACATTGAGAAACACTAAAGTACAAAAGTTGTTTAGTCTTCCAACATTTGTATGCCAACTGAAATAAAAGTATCTAAGAGCTTTGAATCTTTTAATGCAAAAAAATTGGAAGAATCAAACAACAGATTGCAAAAGGATCTGCTAAAAATATATAATTTTCAGGAATCAAATCTGTGCTATAAGGCGTATATAACAAATTATCAAAATTTCATGTCTCTTTAATATAAGAACAATCATGAACGCATAATGTAGGAATAGAGGATCACATTCCAAACATCAGGCACTCCTGGAAGACACCAATGCACACAGTCTGAACGGCTCTCAGGTTTTGCTAATTGTTCTTCGGTTAAAGACGCATAATACCTCCTATAGATAGACGGGTGAGCATCTTTTCTGTAATCTGATAACTGTGTTATATTCAGGTAATCTACCTTTAAACCTCTTGTTTCGAGCTCATATATTGCTGATTCCACTATCTGCATCATTCCACGATCCGTTGTACTTCCCCAATATCCCTCATCAAAAATTGGCTCAGTTTCATTATAGCAATTTCGACCTGTATCCATGCCCCAATCTGCACCTCTGCAGTGTTAATGAATCAAATAATCATGTTATTTGACTGGAGCTTTTGCCATTTTTCTGTGCTAATTTTCATAGTATCCAAAAGAGAAGTGATTAACATACACAAAGTGAAAAGGTGAGGAGCTCATGAAGAATAACTTTGTTCTGTTTCTGTTAATGTGGAATTCCATCCAATCTGCCCATGTTTTCAAAGCCATTTCAAAGCGACGATGTCTCATCCCGACTTCTCTGTAGATTGCATCAGGGCTTCCAAATGATCCCCATCTAATCAAGTATAACATATCTGAGTTACAGTTTATGGGAAAGAAAACAAAAAAAGAAATAAGAATTGCATCACATTCATAGTTTCATAGAATGTACTCACAGAAGTGTCATTTTTGGCTTCAACCACCACATAAAGGAATCAAATATGAGTATATCTGCATCTGTCCATTGCCTAGCATGCTTTTCTATTGCCTTGACTCTAATTATACGAGTTTGTACCCGATGGTTCACTAAGTCATCGCAATTAGATTCAACCAACAAAGGAGACCAATGGAATTCAATCGTGGCATTGTAGTCCTTCATGGATTTAACAAGAAAAATCATGATCATTGTAAATGATAAAACTATCAGAAAGTCAATTGTGAAAATTTGTATATATTACTAATAGCTTAGTTCTGAATTTCAAGAAAAAGAGAAAATTGTCTTACAGTGGCCTCAAAGATGATGGAGTTGCCTTTCCAGATCAGGGACTTAGACGTTGTTGGGGCGATTGATGGCTCAATTAGGCAAAGCATCGAATTGAATTGATTTCGATTCAAGGAATCCCCTACAAACAAAAGCTTCTTCCCTTTCAACTTCTCCAGCAATGCAGTTGCATTGAACCTTGATATAACAGAAAAACATCAACTGCCAACTGCAAACTTCGTGTTCGATTAATTCTTAACACTCTGTGTGTGTGTGTGTAAATGAGAGGTAAGGGAGAACCTTGGAAGGTCACAATCGTGAGGCTGCCATCGCCATTTCTGATATTTCAAGTCCTTCCTACCATACTTCTCGCACGTGAAGGCGTCCTCCGCAAAAGAACATTGTTTCTCCCTGTACAGAGGGTAAGATATGTTGTCATAAACCCATTTGCCTGAGAACAAATCACAGCTCGAAGTAGAATCATTAGGCATCGTCTGCTGTTCCAGGAAGCGTCGACTATCCCGAGTTAGAAAGAGAGTAGCAATCACAATGGCTATGAGGAGGATAAATGCAATGAAATTAAAGTTGTGTCTAAATTTCCATGATCCAAGGACTAATTTGTGTGTTTTTGTCATTTGCTCCAACCTCTTTCAAGCTAAATCAACGAGGAGCAAAGAATTTGAACATGTAATTATTCAAATTTTTTATTAAGGGTGCTTAAAACATGGCACTTAGCTGTTAATCTTAAGTGATTTTGAATTATCAGTAAGAATCATTTCTCAAAAAAGTCAATACTCATACAACTCATTCTTTGTTAGAAAAACTCAAATATCACGTGGCATGAACTTGGGGCAATAAATTCTTAAGCATTTCCTCCCGCGATTTTCTTTTGTCTACAAGTAAATCTACAAGTTTGGTCAAACTTCAATTTTAACTACGCATTTCATAGGATTTACAATTTTTATCAACTATTCAACATCACATTTCATCAACTTTTATCAAAATTTTATCGGTTTCAAATCCCTGCTCGAGTAGGTTGCCACGATTTGCTTGACCTTTTGATTCCGATAGCAACCGAAAACAGCAGTGTGTAATAACTTTATGCAAGTCAAGATCTGTAAAGCATTGCTAAATACAAGTAGCATAGACAAAAGGAAGAAGACATCACACATGTATGATGTAACTGGAGAAATTTCAAATTTATCTCTAAGATTGGGAATAGTAAAAAGAATATAAAACGAATGGCATCTACTCTTATTCTATTAATGTAATCTTCTAATGTCTCTCTCCCTCAGATTCTCTGGAGATACGAACCCAAAAGAAATCAATAAAAAAAGGGTCTTTTCATAAGAAATTATTTTAAATATAGGAAGTGGATGCACAAGCAAAAGTTGTGATTCCACCATTGCCCTCTCCTTGAATGGTGCTTAAGTTTAAATAAAGGTATATGTTAAAGAGTTCAAAATTCTAAGTCAAAGGAATTAGAACCATAGTTCGATCAACATAACGCGAGTAACTCAATATCCAAATCAGAAATCGAATTTGAAAAATGATACTTGAATTGTAAATTGTTCGATATTAAAAGTGAATAGATCCTCCTACATGTAGTTGTTACCTTCTACAGTTCCAAAAGTTATAATTTATGAATTTTCCTTTTACATGTTTTTGAATTGACACAACTAGAGAGAAAGCTGTGAGATCTGTAAAAAGTAAAGAATGCACCAGCCGGGAATCGAACCCGGGTCTGTACCGTGGCAGGGTACTATTCTACCACTAGACCACTGGTGCTTTTGTGCATCAAGATTGAAATTTCAATATATAATTTGTTGTATTATTCCAATTCATCACCCCCCATGGAACAATTTCTTAATATCGTAAAATGTTATCCAGTATTAAGCCCCCCCGTTTGAGCCTTATTGTCTAAAAATTTAATTTGTTCAACTCATTTTCAACTATATATTTTTCTAATAAAATATTTTATACGTAAACTCAATTTTTTTTCCGACTTTTTAACTACCAAAAATGCACTTACATTACTCATTTTCAACAAAAAAAAGAGAAAAAATGATACCCATGTTGATCTTCATAAAAAGGCATGCCATTCCATTATCAAACATCAAGTGCCAAATTTCAACAAAAGATATTATTGATATACTGTTCAACATTCACGTGTTCACAGTAACATTCTTACAAGTAATTGAAATTTTATAGTTAAAAAAATAGCCCACAAACACAAAAAGACAAATCCTCCACCACTTTCCGAATTCCAACTGCCGACCGTGATGCGTTTGGCATCTATTACCTTGGATTCCGCAAGATACTGGATAGGGCAACGAGTTCGACACACGCCCTGTCCACATGGACCCGTCTTAGTCCTCTACGTGTTACAAGTTCATCGGCCAAAAATCAGCTCCACGTTCTTTAACTCCCCTATATAATTCAACCATTTGCACCTCAACATTTCCACCCCAACATTTCCACCCCAAATTACTTGATTAATCTAATCTAAATTGTGGGTTTTGATCCCTTTCTGAGGAAATGTTTATTGAAGCAATTTCAGCTATTTCTCTGCAGGGTTCTAATCTTGGATCCCTTCTAAAATCAGCTAGTGCCAATGGCTTTTTAACTCCATCATCTTGTAACTCTTCTTTCTCCAGCCTTGCTTTGTCAAGAAAGCGCGATGATGGTTTCGCTTGTTATGCCTCGTCTGGAACTGCTAGTATGCCACTAACTGGTGTGGTGTTTCAGCCATTTGAAGAGGTTAAGAGGGATGATTTTATGGTCCCAGTAGTTCCCCACGTATCACTCGCTCGCCAGAGGTTCTCAGAAGGGTGTGAGGCTGCAATTAATGAGCAGATCAAGTGAGTTCTTGACCAATTATTTTTCAAAATATGACTCAAAATGTTTAATAGGAAATCCTATTTGTTAATGGTGTATAATTAATAGTTAAGTTCATTCAATCTTTAAATGACATAATTTAACATGGTATCAAGACAAAGGTCTTGTTGAATTGAAGTGTCAAAGTCACCTATATTTCCTGTTGTGAGATGTGAAGGATGTTGGGAATTTAGTTAATCACGGACAACGAAAAATAAAAATAATTACAATTCTCATCAAAGATCTAGTATGTATTTAGATTGAAACTGTGATAGCAATTATAATTTCGTTGAATTCTGCAAACTTCTTTACTTATTTTGAATATGAACGATCATAATATGTAACTCACAGCAGCCCAATTGTCCAGCCTCCAATTGAAATACACATAGGGAACAAGATTGTGACAACTAAGGTTTTTTTTTTTTTTTTATATGCTAGCAAGAATAAAATTTGTTGTATTATGATTTTTCAAATCCTAATAGCCTATTAATAAAAGATCAAGTGGATAGGCCCATCTCTTAAATTTAACCTGGTCCAACATTTAATTTATTAAATTTGGTCTATGAATTAATTAACACAATTAGTTAATTCGGGTTTATTAACAAGTAACCCAATTAATTAATTGTCCAATACTTATTAATTAATTATTTAGTGAATCTCATTCTTCTAGTTCTTCTTTTGTGTGTGACGCATTAGGTTCTAGATCACGGTGCCTAACAATGTGAATTATTGTTTTGATCCAATCAAAATCAATAAATTAAAATATCCCTTTTAATTTATCACAAATGCATATATGTCATCTCGGATGACATCTATCATTGTGTTAAGACAATACATGTGATGAGAAATGTCACGTGGTATGAAAAAACTCAAACTTGTTCGTTTACTATGAAACTATAATACTTTCGTCAATATAATCCGATTAATTACGAGATATATATGTACATCAACCTCAATTATCAATCACATCTTTTATCCCTCTATTAAGTTAATGTAAATCAAAAACTCTTTTTGACTTATGAGTATATCTTAGTCAAGAATTTTGTTATCAACTTAACTGAATGAAATATAAATTATAATCTCTTACTATTTAAAAACGACGATTTCTCTATTGATCATTCACAACTTTTATATGATTCTTGACATACTCGAACGATACCGTATTATAGACCTTTGGCAAAACAACATCCAACATCACCAAATTATAGTTGTTCTTATATATATGGTACTATGATGACTTCAAGTCGAATGATCAATTTCACTATCGAATGTTAGAGATTAATCACTGACACTCAGATAGTTATCCATATGATAATGACCTCAAATCGAATGATCAATTCCACTATCGAATATTAGAGATTAAACACTGACACTCATATAGTTATCTATGTGGAATCTCTCAACGGGTCTCCAATATTTTGTTCTATAACAAAACATCTACATGTTTGTTTAAGTGTTACCACATTTTAGCTGTGAGATCAGCTACTTACTTCACAAGTAAGAAATGTCACACGTGATAGTCTATCTGTAATAAGGATATCCGTATCTTGTTATTATTTAAGACCACAGATAATTTAAGATTCAGCCATATGTAATTTGTATCTCACAATTACAACTTCTTGTGAATAACAAATTACCAAGACTTGAATCTACGAATTCTATTATTTAATTTATTAGAATATTAATTCAATTAAATAATAGATCTTACCATAAATAAAATGTATCAATTATGTATTAAAAGTATTTATCTCCAAAAAAACACTTACAAATGATCCACTTGTTTTGGATCTCTCAGTGAATATTGAAAAAAATATATATCAAAGTGAGGAATTTGCATAATGAACTCTAAACATGACTTGAGTTTATTGTCATACTAGAGGATTAGTAAGGATACTTCCATATACCGTCTGACGAAAAAAAATTATCCGTTGTATTCCATTAAGAACATTATCACACTTCAACCGATCTTTGTTGTTGCAGCATATCGATGATTATAGTTTAGTGTATAGATAAAAACAAATATACATTATCCTTGTTATCTAAGATTTATAGCGATTGCTGCTAACGTTTTCTTGTGGTTTTCCTCAGCGTGGAGTACAACGTCTCTTATGTGTACCACTCCATGTATGCATACTTTGACAGGGACAATGTTGCTTTGAAAGGCCTTGCCAAGTAACTAAAACAATTCTCAGTGTCTTGTTTATCCTTTTTCTTTTTCTTTCTTTCTTTTTTTCTCTTTTTTCTGATTTTATTAAATATATTGTGGTCAGATTTTTTAAGGACTCAAGTGACGAAGAAAGAGATCATGCACAAAAACTAATGAAATATCAGGTATCTGGCTAGCATCGGCAACAAATTCATCAAACTAAGCCTTCATTCACAATAAATTTAGAGTCGGCTAAACAGTCTAGCATCCCACAGTAAACATATATAAGATTACTCACATTTAAGATATGGGGTTTATTTTGTTTTTGGATGCAAGTATAATATGCTTTTCTTTTGATATTGACAATAATAGAATATCCGAGGAGGGAGAGTGAAGTTGTACTCTATGCTAATGCCCCCTGTGGATTTTGATCATGTGGAGAAGGGTGATGCACTGTATGGTAAGTTTCTGACGCTCTACAAACCATACGGCACAAGTGTTAAAGACATTGACTCTTGATTTTGCGTCTTGTCCTAATGAGTAGTTCTGATTGTTCCTGTTTTTGACTCTTGATTCAGCAATGGAACTAGCATTGTCCTTGGAGAAGTTAACAAATGAGAAACTTCTGAAACTTCACAGTGTAAGGCTTCCCTTTCATTCTTTGTGCTGTCATTTTCTGATTCTCAGTGTATTTTAAGTTTTGTCCCAAGCTCAAATAGAGGAACGTTGCAGCAGGTTGATAATAAGCGTAAAACTTTGCCACAGTTTATGACGTGAATTTTATCCTTGACTTGGCAGGTTGCTGATAGCAACAATGATCCCCAGCTAGCAGATTTCATACAGACTGAATATTTGCAGGAGCAGGTAAACTTTTTATTTTTTATTTTTTCCATTCTTTCATTAAATGGGAATCAAAGGATTTCACCCCTCCCCCTAAAGGAGGCAGCAGGTTTAAATGTTTATACTTTTTCTTTTTTGTGACTCCTTTTGACTCATTGCTACATAATCGGAAGTCCTAAATGAGCTAGATCCTTAACAACCACAATGAAACGAGTTGGTTTTCATCTATCCTTCCTCTTCCAGTATGTTCTAGTGAAATCACTTTTATAACGAGAGACATGCCCTACCCACGCAAGCATAACCATACAAGTAATGTGCATGAGTGGGTAGAAATTAAACAAAATACAGGTCTGCGGGACTAGAATACTTTCAAGTTTTTTCCCACTTTTCCAGGTCGAAGCCATTAAGAAAGTTGCAGAATATGTCACTCAGCTGAGGATGGTAGGAAAAGGACACGGTATGACTGCTTCTAACATACTGATTTCAGCTTCTTTAGTTTATAGATTATAATTAAGTTTCTCCTTATTCTCATTCTTATGAGCACTGTATTTATTTGTGCATATGCAGGAGTGTGGCACTTCGATCAGATGCTCCTCCATGCAGGTGATGGTGCGCTGTGAAGGGGTCTCTGATATCACCACCAGTAGTAAATTATGGTCAACTTCTGATTATTACTATGGGATTAACTTTTGAGTGTGTGAATTTTGCTTTGTAAAATAAAATGTTATGTAGATGACAATGTTCTGCAAACCCTTCTGAAGTTACCTTTCGTGATTTATGGATGGACAGAACTGTACAACCACAGCTTAAAACTGTTTTTTCACACATCCCTCACACATTAAGGTCATGATACGCGAAATTTTCATAAATGAGGGTGATGAAATTTGAACCAATCATGCTATGTATATCCGGGTTGACACCCCCCTCACATGGGGGTGGGACTTGCACGTAATAAAATAATCGCAAACCCCACTTGCAAGGAGGATGTCATCCCCAAGTGTACAAATAGCATTATTGAATTTGAACCCACAACTCTGTATTAACAGCACAGGGGACGAATTTGGCTAAAGTCACATTTCTAACTTTTCACGTTGATGCACTGGTAATTTGGGATGTTCATTGTACCTTTGGCTCAGTGTCTGAGATATGAATAAGGATAACAAATGTATCTTTTGTTAGAAGTGCACCCTTGAACTTGGAGCATGGTCAAATTTTCCTTTGCGTACCTCGAGTCTCTGATCTCGTCTCTTAACATATTCAAATTCACTATTAAAACAATAGGAACCCTTAACTATTCAAATTCACTTCCAAGTATAAAACAATTGAGAAACCCAACCACCACTACCAAAAAAAAAACTCTCTACTCTCTGTAACTGAGCTTATATACAGCCTGGCATGAGAAACGTTGCCCATTGAGCTATGAAACCAAAATTAAACATCCGTAGAATTGATTTCAGCTTTGAATTGAACTAAATAAAACCACAAAAAACATTAGAAATATTAGCTTCCGGTATAAGAGGTCAAAATTGCATTTGAATCAAAACATAGATTTTCCGGCATAGATCCCATGATAACCAACAATGTCATCAACCAGAACACATCCAGAATGGAGAAGTCCAAAATAAATTAGCACGACACAAAGGGAACTTCAAATGATATAATCTATGCTGTGACCGCTGATTGGGCAGCAAGCCTCTTCCTGGCCTCCTCAATGATGGACAGCTTGATACCCTTGCCCTTTGGAAGAGACACCCAGGGCTTTGTACCTTTCCCAATAGTGAAAACATTTCCTAGACGGGTAGCAAACTCATGCCCAGTAGCATCCTGGATGTGGATAGTTTCAAAACTTCCCTTGTGCTTCTCACGGTTCTTGATGACTCCAACACGTCCTCTGTTTCTTCCACCAGTCACCATCACAACATTCCCAACATCAAACTTGATGAAGTCAACAATTTTGTTTGCCTCAAGATCAAGTTTAATGGTGTCATTTGCCTTGATAAGCGGGTCTGGATAGCGAATTGTCCTTCCATCATAGGTGTTGAGGTAGGGAATCCCCTTCTTTCCAAACTGGACTGATCGGACTTTGCAAAGTTTAAACTATAGTACCAAATACATAAAAACGTGTAAGATTCTCTTATCATGATAAATCAATGAAAGAATGATAGAGCACTGAAGCATAGAATGCCTTGCATGTTCTTTAATAGCGTGTGCAAATTTGGTGCTTAATGATACTCTCCACACTCACCAACTCAATATAAAAAATTGTAGACATGTTCATTTAGGCCCTGTTTGATTCCCATTATTTCAAAACTCATTCTCAACCACACATTCTCAAAATAAAATATTTTGCATGCAAGTCCAAACCTTTTTCTTACTTTTTAACCACATTCTCTATGAATTCACTTACAAAACTCATTTTAATAAAATAATGGGCATAAACAGGAGCTTATTTAGTCCATTTTTCTCGAATGATAAGGAGCATGTACAAATATGTAAAGATTCACGTAGGCCCTACATAAATTAAGAGAAGTTTATGCACAAGAGAAGTTTATGCACAACCACAAACTAATGGAAGAGGGTTACACAAACAGACATTGGCCTCCTCATCCCTGACGGAGTGGAGCCTGAATCGACCCTTGGTATCATAGAGCAGGCGGAAATTCTCGTTGGTCTTCGGAATAGAAACGACATCTAGCAACAAGGTAAGAAGGGAGAATATATCAAGATAATGAACAAATATACCAAGTAAAGCAAAAGACTTTGCAGCACCAATTCAACCATTTGTCCCATTTAGTGGTTTTCAAAAAATCTTCTACAATGAAAATATGAACAGTTTCTATTGGTTTGGCATGGGCTGGTATCATAAAGAAAGGGGAATGGCTCGTTCATCCTTCAGAACCCTATCACACCCCGGATTTGATGAAATAGGATGACTTGAGACAGTAATTTTTGCAAGAATCCTCATTTTTTCTATAACATAACTTCATCAGAACGTTAAGTCGAGCCAAAGGCATATAAATCTTACAAAAGCACCGTCCAAATTGAACCCTTTGGCACACGAAGTACTAAATACTAAATTATCTTGAATTCAAGCATTGGATTATTAAATAATTATACCAAAAACAAAGCTTCAAAATGAACAAAAACATGGTAAGTGCTCACCCATAAAACCAGCAGGATAGGTCTTATCCGTCCTAACCTTCCCATCAACTAGGACATGGCGTTGCATCAAGATGGCAATTACTTCACGGTATGTTAGAGCATACTTCAGCCTGTTGCGCATAATAAGAATCAACGGCAAGCACTCCCTGGATTTGTGGGGTCCTGAGGATGGTTTGGGTGCCTATACAAATTACATCAAAAGGATTCACGAAACCAGACAAATGAGGATGTAGACTTGTGACAGCATAAACTCCATCATATAGATAAAAAGGAAAAAAAACATTAAAAACAGAAAAGACCAAAATCTAGAACAGAATACTTACAAAAGCACCGCCAAGTTTGTCTAACATCCAATGTTTTGGGGCATTGAGCCTCTTCAAGTGTTTCTTCATACCTCTAGCCTGTAATTCGACGCAGCAGCACAAAACCACAAGCAATGCCATGATAATAAAAGCAGAATTTCATAAGATATGGGGCAAACAATAAGGGGAGAGTAACACAATCAACATTAAAAGGTTTCAATTCCTTTCTCTTCTTTTCAAAATTCATCATGTAATGCTTAAGAGCAACCACATTGTATTATCTTACGAGGTATTTCTTTGAGAAACTAAATGAAAAGATATTTTTTAGTTATATGGTCGTAAAAACTGGGGCAACCTCATTATCTATTCATATGAACAGGCAAGGATATAGTTACAGTGATTGATTAGCAGTATAAGCATTGCTTTAAACAAGAAGTGAAATGACAATTACAACACATTCATGCATTTTTGTATACATTACCCAACTAAACTGTCATCCATATACAGAAATAGTTCGATGAATACCGACTAAAAACTGATATACAAATTGAAAAAAAAAAATTCCATGAAAAACCCAATGAAAACACAAAACAATCTGAAAACTTATCGATCTCACATCTGGAACCCAACCAATTATGTTCTTATTTCATCAATTTATTGTATTTAAGCTCTTTTACGAACAAATAATAACCAATCTATATCAACATTCATACATAAAAATTTAAGTATTCATAAGAAGGTCTATGAAAAGTGTAGGTTTAATGATAGCTGACCATTTTGCTGGTGGTGGCAACAATCTACCAGGTGGAGTCTCTTTCTCACTCTCCCCTCCTTCCCTCCTCCTCACCGTGCGCAACTCTTTTTAGGCTGTGAAGAAAAAAAAAAACCCTAGCGCAGAATTTATATATGGGCCGATCCATTAAGTGAAAAACAATGATGGGTTTGTTGCGTCGAACCGGGTTGGGTTAGCCTGGCAAAAATTCATATTTTTTTTTTTTCTTTTTTGGTCTTTCTTCTTTTCTTTTTTTTCGTTTTTCATTTTTGTTTGTTATAAAGCCATCATTTGGGCTTCATTTTTCCAAAAACTCAGGTAGCGTTTTAGTTTTGAATTTTGAATTCATTTTTTATTTTGTTTTAAAAGTCTATTAAAAAATTTTAGAAAATGCGTTTGGTTCAAATATTGAAAAATTGTTTCTGGAAAAAAACTGAAAAACGCATTTGGTTTAGAATTTGTATAAATTATTTTATGATATTTTATTCAATTAATTTATTATTCAGTAAAATAGGATATTTTGGTACTAATATATAGTTAATTAACATATACATTTTTAAAGTTAGTGACTCTTAGAATATTTTTTTCCCGCTACAATAATTAAAATACAACCTAATAATAAATTCCTGGCATGTCTAGATGCAGGTGCACAAGCAAAAGCATGTGTTCCATCTATTGCATATCACATTCTATCTATCCCGTAATCAAATTTTGTAGGAACAACTATATATTGATTGATATTTTTCTACTCATCTTTCGTGAATATAGAACATTATAATTTTCTGCTTTCACGTTCTCGTAAAGTACCTCGATAAAAATGTGTTCATTCTCAGGTGAGTGGCATTGGTTCCTTAGTCTTACCTCTATGAACACATTAGTTATCTGATGAAACAATTTTGTATACAAGTGTCAAATAATGCCAAGTAAAAATCTGACAGATAATTTATCATGCATGTTTATACTTTCCTTCTCAAAATGGGTTTGTTACTGCAAGATTTTATTTTAGAGTACACCTCAAGCAGGCCTTAAATTGTTTGATTTCTAGAGAGGAGGCCTTATTGAAGATTGATAATTCTCTTATGCACCTTAGTTGCGAGAGGAGATTCTGATTTTCTCAGAAGAGTTCTATCCTATGGCATTGATCTAAATTCCAAAGACTATGATCACCGAACCCCACTTCACATAGCTGCCTCTCGTGGATTATAGTTGATGGCAAAATTTCTTTTAGAAGAGGGGGCAAGTCATGAAACTTTTCCTCAATTAAATCAAATTCATGAATTAACACAATACAATTTAAGCATTTAATTTTACAATTATCAATTGAAAAAGTACCCAAAATCAAAGAGCATATAAAATTATTCATCTTAATTTTGTGTTTCCTATATAACCCACCAAACCCTTTGATATTATACTCATCCTAAATTATTTATGTAAGTAGTAAAACCTAGTTAATTAACCAATTTATCTCAATTATTCGTTTCAGTCAGAATCATCAGTCAATCGGAACTTCATATAGACAGTTTTATATTATAAAGTTTTCCTTATTTCAAAAAATACATTTTTCAAAAATATCAAATCAAGCAAGTTTTGGGCATTTTAAAAAACTGAAAACAACTTAAAAACGGTGAACTAAACGCGTCCTCATTTCTTCAAAACTCATTTTCAACAAACATTCTTACAAAATTTATTATTTCAAACTACATTTTACCCTAAAATGGGGTTCAAACGGCACTAAATGAGTTGAAATATACCATTTCTATTGAACATAATCATAAAAAAATCCAAATCTTTACAAAATAAGGGTTTGTTTGAACCCCATTTTGTGGGAGAATGGGTTTTGTATTAGTATTTATTTATTTTTTTTTAAGAATGTGTGATTGCGCTTTTCAACTTTCATGATAGTCCAACAAAAAATTTATGTGGAGCATGGCCTCTTATATATTCAGGAGGTGTTTGATGGGAATTAAAATTAGATCTTTAGTAAATTTTGATATAAATTTTTGAAATGTGTGGTTGAAAAGCTGTGAAGCACATGAAAGATGTGGTTAATATTGATTGTTTGACTATGACTTAGATTAAAATTTAATTTTAATTCGTACCAAATAAGCTTTGAGAAGTCATGGCTTATGTTCATTGAATAGAAAAATATTGAAATAAATTGAGAAGTCATGGAAGAGCTCAATTCCTTTATAAATCTATTATATACTTGTGTATAGCCAACGTGTGAGTCATAGCACACTATTATTTACTTATGCCTAGTCAATTTGCAAGTTTTGTCACACTTTCTAAACAATATTATCTTGAACTCAATACCATATTATAATCTATTTGTCCCAAACCATGCAATAAATTTTGTCTACGACTGACTCAAGGATGTCAACTCCAAGGATCGGTTTTAACTTCTTGACAAGGACTTTTCCCACCTCATGACGAAAGTAGGACATTTTCATCATGATCCTTCATATCCTGAGGTCAAGATGCCATATCCTAAGGGACGATCGAGGATGACCTTGTTGGCCAACCTATTTTATCTCGAGGAGCGCACCATCCCTCCTCTTAAGTCAAGTACGCAACCTCTAACAATTGAGGAATGAACGGGCATGAGTTGTCACCCACTCTAAGGGCCTATTTGGTACAAATTAAAATCAGATTTTAATTTAAGTTAAAATCAAACAATCAATATTAACCACTTTTTTCATGGGTCCCATAACTTTTCAACCACATATTTTAAAAATTTTTATTACAATTTACTAAAAATCTAATTTTAATCCCCATTAAATACCATATAAATAAATTTTCACCTAGCTTTATCATTATTCAAAGAAGTACGAGCATTCTATAATTGTGATATTAGTTTGGGGACAAAGTCCTAAAAGGACACAGCTTCCTAGATACTTGGGACACGCCTATAGTCCGCCAAGCATTGTAATCTAATAGGCATCCACTATCTAAAAGACTATATATAGGTACCTCAGCCCTCGTTTGGCCACCATTTTTCCTCATTACATTACATTAATTTTTCTCTCTTTTCATTTCAACCACACATTCATCAAATAAAATAATATTACATACAAATTTAAAATTTTTCTATCAACACATTCTCCCATCAATCACTATTCCAAAATTTTTCAACCCTCCAAAATGGGGGCCAAACAGGGGCTCAATCTCATTCTACACATTACAACTTCATTGTATACTTAAAGTTTTTTTATTGTACATTTTCTCTCTATTTTTGCTGACTTGTAACATCGGATGGGCTACAACATCACACATCTTAGCCTTTGTTTAAGGTACTCAGGAGCATTGTTCGTGATCATCTTGAATTCGGATCCCAAGATCAACCAACATTCGTAACTACATCCAACAACACTTTCGACACTCGTAAAGACCAAGAAGAGCACATTGTGTTAATAAACAAGATCCTTAAGGTCATTAGCAAATCCCCATGGACAACCAGCAGATTCCTGTAGTCCTTCATCATGTTCCTCACATATATCCAGAGGGTCGATTAGCACATCTGGTGTTCTCCTAAGCTGTCCATAACCTTGAAATCCTTCGAACAATTTAGGCAACAAGTTGATACTATCTCTTTATACTTTGAATCTTCCCATGACCACAACGTCCAACCATACCCGAGCAACCAACGACATGAATAGGACTCGAACATCAGCTCGTCGGTATAGCCTCAAGCTCTACCGTATCCCGAGACCGACAGCATACATATGGAATTGAAATTTAAATCCTTGAACTCATCNACCTATTTTATCTCGAGGAGCGCACCATCCCTCCTCTTAAGTCAAGTACGCAACCTCTAACAATTGAGGAATGAACGGGCATGAGTTGTCACCCACTCTAAGGGCCTATTTGGTACAAATTAAAATCAGATTTTAATTTAAGTTAAAATCAAACAATCAATATTAACCACTTTTTTCATGGGTCCCATAACTTTTCAACCACATATTTTAAAAATTTTTATTACAATTTACTAAAAATCTAATTTTAATCCCCATTAAATACCATATAAATAAATTTTCACCTAGCTTTATCATTATTCAAAGAAGAACGAGCATTCTATAATTGTGATATTAGTTTGGGGACAAAGTCCTAAAAGGACACAGCTTCCTAGATACTTGGGACACGCCTATAGTCCGCCAAGCATTGTAATCTAATAGGCATCCACTATCTAAAAGACTATATATAGGTACCTCAGCCCTCGTTTGGCCACCATTTTTCCTCATTACATTACATTAATTTTTCTCTCTTTTCATTTCAACCACACATTCATCAAATAAAATAATATTACATACAAATTTAAAATTTTTCTATCAACACATTCTCCCATCAATCACTATTCCAAAATTTTTCAACCCTCCAAAATGGGGGCCAAACAGGGGCTCAATCTCATTCTACACATTACAACTTCATTGTATACTTAAAGTTTTTTTATTGTACATTTTCTCTCTATTTTTGCTGACTTGTAACATCGGATGGGCTACAACATCACACATCTTAGCCTTTGTTTAAGGTACTCAGGAGCATTGTTCGTGATCATCTTGAATTCGGATCCCAAGATCAACCAACATTCGTAACTACATCCAACAACACTTTCGACACTCGTAAAGACCAAGAAGAGCACATTGTGTTAATAAACAAGATCCTTAAGGTCATTAGCAAATCCCCATGGACAACCAGCAGATTCCTGTAGTCCTTCATCATGTTCCTCACATATATCCAGAGGGTCGATTAGCACATCTGGTGTTCTCCTAAGCTGTCCATAACCTTGAAATCCTTCGAACAATTTAGGCAACAAGTTGATACTATCTCTTTATACTTTGAATCTTCCCATGACCACAACGTCCAACCATACCCGAGCAACCAACGACATGAATAGGACTCGAACATCAGCTCGTCGGTATAGCCTCAAGCTCTACCGTATCCCGAGCCTGCCCGCATACATATGGAATTGAAATTTAAATCCTTGAACTCATCTTTAGAAAGATGGCAAGCAAGCCATTGGAGCAAGCAACTTACCATTCGACATTTATCTGTATTTATATCTATATCTATATACTTAAATCTCTCTCTATATACACACACACACACACACATATACATGTTGTATAATCTATTATTAACTTAAGATATCTTCTAAAGTTTTAATGAGAGCGTATTGTTTAAGAAAATAATGTCAAGTAAAATATCGTTAACAAATTTTTTAATATAAATGATTATTTAATAGATTTGTAATGTAAACTAAATTATTTTTAGCTAAGATGAATCTAATACTTTAATATGTAGAAGTTTTGGTTGCTAATTGATAAAATGTTTGTCTATAACAAAAATGAGGAGAATATATATTTCATTTGAAATTATACTTTTTACTCAATTGTAAAGTTAATTATAAACATTTTAGTAACAAATTTGTTTACAATTTCTGTAATTTGTAGATTTAAAAACAATCGTGCTACATGTACACTATCTCTTATATTTTTCTTTACACTCTTTGATCGTTTGAAAACCCGCAAATGAATGAGATCGTTGTCAAGTAATATAGTAGTGTGTAAAGTGTTGAACCTACAAGGACTACGTATTCGATCGAGTTATAATTAATAGTAGCCTTAATCGAATAGCATATAGGATTTAAATTTTCTATGCTAATATTTAAACTATCGATTAAATTAGAAAACAATTTAACTAGTTTGATTTCAAATATGTAAAAGTATTGCTAAGATATAGAATCCCCCTTATTAATCCATTTTTAGTACAACAATTAAATTGACAATTTGTTATCATACGAGTTGGTCGAAATTTCAAATTTATTTAAAGGCTTCTCTCGATAGCAATTAAATTTAATCCTATATGTGATCATTCTATATCTCTATGAAAGATACAAACATATAAGAAAGTA
>CAIGRB010124686.1:0-28325 GCA_903798255.1 Fraxinus quadrangulata | reverse complement strand
TTCACTTTTCAAAGTATGAAATTTTATCTCCAAAATTGTAGATTTCATTCGATTTTGTCCTTCTTCCTTTCCAATTGCTTGGAGACAAGTCCATAACTAAACACAAAAGAAAATTAACCAAAATTAAGTAGAAAAAAATAATTTGACGACATAAAAGTTTAATAACATAGTCCAAATAAGTGTATAAAATACACTTATCACTCTTCCGCATGGCAATATCTATACTCTTGATCTTAAACTCATTAATCACATCACTTCACATATTTCCTCCACATGGGGACAATGCCAACCATGTTGTAAGGGAGGATGTACATATAGAATTATTCATTTAAAAATAATTAGTGACAAATAACTTAAAAACTTTAATTTTGTCACATGAAAAAAAATTATTAAAATAATTTTCTAAGCATTGACTGCACGAATCCAATCATTGATTCATCGATTCAACTAGTGATTTGATGTCTTAATGTTTTGTCTTGTTCAATGTTTGAATATGTTAAGATTTATGTTGTATTGTCAATTCTTTAGACAAAATGATGATCATAAAATAATAGAATTGTTATAAAAGAGTTGTAAAAGTTGTTTTAGAGGGTTGTATAGATGAATTAGGAATCTATGAGTTCGAGTATGGAATAAGGAGAAAGAGTCGTTGAATTTACGCAAGCATATCACATAGCTGATGCTCAAGCGTCTAAAGCAGAATCATTTTCGCACAACTCTCGCTCGAGCGACACTCATCTCGCTCGCATGTCGCTAGTCTGAAGCTCAAGTGATGGTTTTTTTTCCAAGAAATCCTAATTTGCATTTTTCAAGAGTTTTATGTATTCTATACTACCTAAATAAACACATCATATTATAAATACACAATGCCCAATACGTTTTTGTAGGTTGTTGATCATTGTTTTATATCTCCATAACATTATTCCAATAACCAAGAACACATCCAAATATTGAGATTAACATTTCGATTCTTGAGATCAATTGACCACAAGTTTGAAAAAAACATCAAATTTATATAATTCAAAACATCTACTTTCTAAATATCATCAGGAAGGTATTTTCCCAATAACTTTCAGAAGTTGTTGAATATTGAGGAAGGGTAGACCGCATGCACAAGAAGAGTACAAGAACAAGGTATTCTGGTGATCCATAGGAGATAGAAAATTTCAGAAGATTGGGAGCATGTGTGAGTAAAGTACGTTCCAACGAGTTTTGGAGATTGCAGAAATTAGATCAGGGAGTTTAATGAATTTTATAGGCTGGATCATAATGTAAGTTCTTATGATCTATAGTAGAAACTATTTGCTTGGTCCTGAATTTTTACCCAGTTGAGGGTTTTCTCTGTCATCAAATCATGTGTTATTTAGTGCTTTATTTATTATTCTAGCAATTCAACATATGATAACTTGATTTGATTGACTAAACATCTAGAACAATTAAAAAGTGACTTGTTGCTTTTAATTGATAAATCTAATTCTGCATTGTTCATCTATTAGGTATTTTAGGATTGAACTAGTAACTTTCAAATGGTATCAGAGCCTAAATTCGATTCATAACCTTAGTTTTCTAGATGAGTAGTTCACTATTTATCACGTCATATTTTGATAGCAGTAACTATGCCTATTGAAAAGTTAGAATAAGAGTCTTCCTAAAATCGATGGATGAGCGTATTTGATTGATTGTAGTGAATAGTTGGACCGTCTCATCTACCTTAGTTACAGGTGTAGCTACTCCTAGATGAGTGTAATTGGAATAGTAAATGGCTTTATACTCTATTTATGACCGTATCACCTGAAAAATTTAGGCGTGTGTTTATGTATGAGATTTCTAAAGATGTTTGAGATATTTTACAGACCACATATGGGAGAACTCAGGTTGTTAAGAATTCTAAGTTAAAGATGTTGATCACTAGGTTTGAGGAGATTATGATGGGATGATGAGACCTTCGATGATTTCTATGCGACCTTGAATGACATAGTTAATTATAGTTTTAACCTATGTGGGAGAATTTCCGAGTCTAAGATTGTCAGAAAAATCTAAAGATCCTTACCTGAGAGATTTAGGTATAAAGTTACGACTATCGAAGAGAGCAAGGATCTAGATGATGTTAAGATTAAAGAATTGGTTGGATCTTTCCAAATTTGTCGCGAGATTTATCAAAAATTATTTAAAAAGAGTCTTAAGATTAAGAAGGTGAATAAACTTGTGCTTAAGAAGGTCAATGAACTTGAGCTTATTAGAGAAAAACTTGTAGCTGACTTTCAAGAGCCTACCTTTTGCTTCAATAAACGAGATAATGTGAATCAATCTTTAGAATCTAAGATTAAGTATCTAAAAAGTAAACTTGAAGAGTCCTCTAAGAGAGTTAGTTAGCTAATTGTTGAGAGTGATAAATTAGAAATACAGGTTAAGAACTTTCTGAGCGAATTTAAATATTCCCAGGTCTCAACTTCTAACTTTCTCTAGTGGATCTAAAAAATTGGACAGTCTTTTGGGATTGAACAAGCTCGTTGGGAACAAAGAAGGTCTTGGATATAATCTGATCGATCATAATAGGTCTAGTACTTTCAAAACCATTTATATCCCTACCATCAACCAACCTATGTATTTTCCTAATCCTGAACTTAAGAATAATGGCGTCATAGGACAGAGGCCAACTAGACAGCATAGACCTTACCAACCTAGAAATAAATATCAGTGACCACATAACTCTGTACCTAGGTCTATTCCTACTTGTTTCAATTGTGGTGAGTTTTGACATAAAAGGCTTAAGTGTTATAAATCTCTTAATAGAAATAGAAATGAAAATTTCACTCGAGTTAAAATTAAGATTTTGATGGTCGAATTGACTTCCTTACTAATCAAATGAGTCATTTGATCAAGTTAATGATACAGTTGACCTGGAATAAATATTCTACTAGATAGGTTTGGGTTAAAAATAATGATTTGAAAATTGATCACAGTGCTTTTAAAGGTAAGAGTATTTGTATACCTAACTGATTAGATTTTTTTTAATGCATGCTTATACTTATTAATTGTAATTCATTCATTATGACATGCATCTTATTTTTTGTTTGTTTTTGCTTTTTAGGTAGTTTGATTTTTAAAAAAGTTAAAAAAAATTTCGAAAAATTAAACAATAAAAAAAGGAAGGATTTTTTTTTTTTTTACACTACAGCATGATATATGATTTTCTTAAACATGTGTATTGTGACCAAGTATGAGTTTAATTGATGTGTTGTAGCATATTTTTCATTACTTTGTTTAGGTTTATGTGAAGTACTTAATATAGGTTTTTTCATGTACCATCTTCATTACACACACTATGATCTTATGAGTAAGTCTTGACCGAGTATGTAAGAGTTGAGATAGCCATCATCTGTTGGTAAGGTGGCATTGAACATGGATTGACCTTAATTTAGTATATTTAAACTCCAGTATATCCCTTTAAATACAATAAAAATGTTTCATCTTATACTCTTCTTCGAAACTATTTGATTCGAGTAATTAAGATCGAGGGGTTTCTCATAACCTGATGCATTATGTTCAATTGACTTGGAGTCATCGGCTCAAAATTGGTTATAGAGGCCATCTTAGTTGCTTAATAGAGATGAGTCTGTATATAAGATGTAAAAAATTGAAGAGAAAAATGATGAATTAAAAAATATATATATATATAAATTATATGAAAATGTATATATGCTTGGAGTTAGGGGAATAAAACAATAACATACACGAAAAATGACCTTCATTTATTGGTCATAATATGCATGATTTGTCTGACTTTAATTAGTAGGAGAATAAACTTATTTAACAATGATATTTAGCATGTCATTTTCTCACAAATTTAAGATTTGAAATTTTGATCACAAGGAATTAGTGGCACTTAACACACGAGTCACTTATACAATTTACTCCATTTAGACTTGGACTGAGTATGTGGAAAATTTTACTGATCATTGATTATGATTGTGCATGCTATCAACTGCATTTTTGAGTTATTATATATTGTTGTTATAGTTACCTACGTCATTTATGACAAAAATGGGAGAGACCATGGCATTTAATTTATTTAATTTTGGAGAGTTTGAAGTAAGTGGGAGATGATTGTATTGGGATTTTTTTGAATGCTTAGTTTTTTTGAGTTTTGATGTGTTGTGATATTAATGTTTCAATTGGGTTTTGATTAACATTAGTATTGATTCTCAATCTAGCTAACATATTTATGATAATCTATTTCAATAATTATATTTTATGTTTCTCGTGCTTTTATATTTGGTATTTGAAGAGTTGATTTCACGAAACAGGTTTCAAGAAATACAAGAGACAGACATTCAGTTTGAGTTTAAGTAGATTAGTTTGTTTTTACATCATTGACTTGTATTGTATAGTTTTGTCACAAAATATCGAGGAAGAAATTGTTAGAATTTATGTTGTATTGACAATTTTTTAGATAAAATGATTATCATAAAAGAATATGAATGTTATAAAAGAGTTGTAAAAGTCAATGAGTTTTTTTGAAAATTGTATAGATGAATTAGAAATCTTTGGATGGGAGTATGTAACAAGGAGAAAGATTCATCGAATTTACGTTAGCCTGTAGTCTAGCTGATGCTCGAGCGTTAAAAACAGAATATTGTCGCTCAACTCTCGCTCGAGCGATACACATCTCACTCCCCTAGAGCTCGAGTGACGGTGTTTTCTGAGAAACCCTAATTTGTATTTTTCAAGAGTTTTATTTATCATATACTACTTAAACAAGCACCTCCTATTATAAATACCCAATGCCAGTACATTTTTGTGGGTGATTGATCATTGTTTTACATTTTCATAACTTCATTCCAAGATCCAAGAACACATCTAACTATTGAGATTAACATTTTGATTCTTGAGATCAATCAACCACAAGTTTGAAAAAAACATTAAATTCATATAATTCAAAACATCAACTTGCTAGATATCATCAGTAAGATATTTTCTCAATAGCTTTTAGAGATTGTTGAGAATTAAGAGAGGTTGGACCGTAAGTATAAAAAGAGTACAAGAACAATGTGTTACTGTTAATCCATAGGAGATAAATAATTTCAGAAGATCGAGAGCAAGTGTGAGTAAAGCACATTCCATTGAGTCTTGGAGATTGTAGGAATTAGATCAGTGAATCTAGTAGGTTTTCTAGGTTTGATCATACTGTAAGTTCTTATTGTTTATGATGAAAATTATTGACTTGATCCCGAATTTTTTACCAGTTGAGGGTTTTATCCGTTAGCAAATATTGTGTTATTTAATGTTTTATTTATTATTGCGGTAATTCAATATAGAATAATTTGACTTGATTGACTAAATATCTAAAACAATTAAAAAATGACTTATTAATTTTAATTGATAAATTTAATTCCACGTTATTCACTGATTTTAGGATTTAATTAGTAACTTTCAGAATCATATCTAATAACTATGCACTAAATAAAACTTGGACGTCCACGTAGCAATAGTAGGGTGAGGACACGACAATACTTTGACAATGGTCTAGTTTCTTTAATTACCTCTTTAAACTTTATCCTCAATCATTCACTCTTAACCTTTAGTTTTCTTACGACCTCTTTTCTCATGCAATTTTATTACTTTTGAGGAATACAAAAGATAATTCAAGCTAACGATTGCCCAAGAAAGCTAGATTTTGTTGCACCACTTTTATCAACAAGGTGTCCCTTTGGCGTCATCACCATCAACGACATGCTGCCAGTAAATCCCAACAACACTCCTAATGGGGTGCCATTTTCTTGGAGCAAATCCCTGGTGAGCCCAAGGACATGGAAACAAGTGATGAGATAAGCAACATTGATGTGCCGGTCCACTGCCAAAATTACCACCATGCAAGTGTCAGCCACCACAAGATTCCACCAGTTATGACGACGGCTGCTATGGCGACAGTGATGATGATTAAGAAAACCAAGATTATGGCATAAAAGATTGCTTCTCAGATTCCATTGACATTTTTTCATTTGTAGAATAGAAGACGATAAAGATTAATCGGAGGACAGTTTTGTAACGTCGATAATGAGTAGAAATTTAGCAGTGGAGGGCCTAATTTCATAATTCGGAGATTTCTTCCTTCTGCTCTAGCATTGGCTGTTGCAACAGTTGTACACGACAAAGTTTAGATATCAAGTACATATCCGGGTCATCCTCGTGTTTCTCGAGCTCTTAGCATTAGGCGTGTATACCCTTTCCCAATGGGCTGTGGGCTCGGTACATTATTTCGATGGGGACTGAAGATGAAAGCGTACAATGTGAAAAGCTCAGCGTAGAGAACTCTCTGACTCTGAGAATACTGAACTCTCAATTGCTTAAAAAGCCAAAACAATGATTAACCATCGGAGTCTCTTCAATTGCCATAGTAAGACAAATGAGTAAGGTAAAGTAGCTCCTTAAATGTAGGTCTTTGCTGATTCACACGCAAATTAAAGTTGTTACTGAATCACTAGAAAAGTTATGAGACTTTCAAGATGGTGGTATCTTTATGTTTAGAAAAGTTCGGCTTGCATAAGAAAATTTGAAGGTCAATTAACCAAAAAAATCGACAACGGTAAAAATAAATTAGGCTTTATTTTTCGGGTAATTGGCACAAAATCCTTTTATTTTGAAGAAAAATCTTTATATATGACATTTTCTTTGCCAAATACAATATTTTCTTCTATCATCTTAATAAAACCTTGTGAAATGATGAATATACCCCCCCTCTTTAAACAAAACGAAAAGAATAGAAGAAAAAATAAAGAATTAATCGCAACTGTAGTCTCAAATTTTTTCAAAATAATGCAAACGAATCTTAAATAAATAATTTAAAAAATGAATATGTAAGTTAATTTTTATATTTTTATTTTAAAAATTAAATAATTTTTGAAGAATGTGATCATATCTCGTGGACTATTGATAAGTAAGCACTGCTTACCAATAACATTGAACCCTCGTTTGTCTACCATTAAAGTGGGAAAATAAATTTTAAAATAGAGAATTTTCGAAGTATGCGTAAAATATTTTATTATAAGAATGTGTGATTGAAAATAAATCTAAAAAAATTATTACAAAATCTATTATTTCAAAAAATAGGATCAAACAAACCATAAAGAGCCAAGTGTATACTGTGAATTACAAGGGACCGGCTCCTGATCCACCTCCGGCCCAACAGATTTGAATCTCACACGGCCACACACACGTGCGAATTTTCAAAACAGGCCTAGGGTTTTAGGAGTCGGTGATCCGGGCAGCCCGGGCAATACTGCCCGTTGGATTTTATTCACTTATTAAGATATCCCCTAAGCCCGCTCCTCCCGCTTATTCTCTCCATTCGAAATCAGTCTCTTCACACACCAGATTATACTCAGATTTCTGTATCTATATATCTATAACAAATAGGTACGAAGAGACACGGTATTCAGTCGAGGAGTACTTGTCCAATTCGCTTCTAGAAGCGGTTTGAGGAAGAGAGGAGAGGGAAAAACCCTAGCTACTGCAATTGCAATCGAAGTTATTTTGATTTTGCGGCTTTTAATTGAGGTATTTTTCTGTTTTTCGTTGTTTTATTTCAGATCTATGGCGTTTTTATGTTTTATTAAATTAAATTTGAATTTGTTGTTTTGATGGTCTAGGGTTTAAGAAATGCGTGCTTTTCATTCGAAATTAATTACGCTTTTGCTCGCTACTTTGATATCTATATACTTTGTAGTTTTCTCAATTCTGTTTTAGGATAAATTGTTGATTGATACTTTTTGAAGATAAAAGTTGAATAGCTAGAGCTCTGCTTATGCTTAGCTAAAGTTCTCATGTTTGGTTATAGGGCACTTGGGACTCTGATATTCATTTGGTGATTTATTTTGGATTCTTATGGAAAATTGTTTGTCATATATTTAATCGTCTATATGCTTGAGGATGAAATCTTCGAGTCCATGATATTTCTTGGCTGAAAATAGCCTCGTTCATATCGTTAACTGTTTTTTCATCCTTCATCACTTTTTGTTTGACTTCTGGGATTGAAATGCCTATTTAAAAGTAGACATCATTAATGCTTCATGTAGTATTTTCTTTCTTTTGTAGGGAAAATGGCCCTGGAGATCACCCAGTATCTATTGGCTGCTCAATCACCAGATGCAAAAATTCGAACAGAGGCAGAGAGTGCTCTTGGTCAGTTCAGGGACCAAAATTTACCTGGATTTCTTTTGTCATTATCTGTCGAGCTCTCAAACGATGGCAAACCAACAGAGTCTCGCAGACTTGCCGGTATTGTCCTTAAGAACTCCTTGGATGCCAAAGAAGCTGCAAGGAAGGAAAATCTCATTCAACAATGGGTGTCGATAGACATTTCTATTAAATCCCAGATAAAAGGCTTTCTCCTAAATACTCTTGGATCTTCTGTAAGTGAGGCATGTCATACTGCTGCCCAAGTAATTGCTAAGATAGCTTCGATTGAAATTCCCCGGAAAGAATGGCCAGAACTTATTGGCTTATTACTTGCAAATATGACTCAACCAGATAGACCTGCGTCCCTGAAACAGGCAACACTGGAAACACTTGGCTACGTGTGTGAGGAGATATCTCACCATGACCTTGTGCAAGATGAAGTAAATGCTATTCTCACAGCTGTTGTTCAAGGCATGAATGTTACTGAGGCAAACCCAGAGGTCCGGCTTGCTGCAACCAGAGCTTTGTACAATGCCCTTGATTTTGCACAGACCAACTTTGAGAATGAGATGGAGAGGAACTATATTATGAAGGTGATTTGTGATGCAGCCTTGGCAAAAGAAACAGAGATTAGACAGGCTGCTTTTGAGTGTCTTGTTTCTATTGCATCAACATACTATGAGGTGCTTGAACCTTATATGCTAAGAATCTTTGAGCTTACATCCAATGCAGTCAAAGGAGATGAGGAGGCTGTTGCCCTTCAGGCAGTTGAGTTTTGGAGCTCCATCTGTGATGAAGAAATGGAGCTTCAAGACTATGAGGTACCTGAGAGTGGGGATTCAAGTGCTCCACACTCTCGCTTCATTGAAAAGGCTCTTCCAACTTTAGTTCCTATGCTGCTAGAAACATTGCTTAAGCAGGATGAGGATCTGGACCAAGATGATGGAACATGGAATGTGGCCATGGCTGGTGGGACATGTCTCTGTCTTGTTGCTAGGACTGTTGGGGATGCTGTTGTGCCTCTGGTAATGCCTTTTGTTGAGGCTAACATCTCGAAGACCGAGTGGAGAGCTCGCGAGGCAGCCACATATGCTTTTGGCTCAATCCTCGAAGGACCAAGTACTGAAAAGCTTTCTCCTATGGTAAATGCTGGCTTAGATTTTCTGCTCAATGCAATGAAGGATGCAAATGGCCATGTGAAAGATACAACTGCATGGACACTTAGCCGTATCTTTGAGTTATTGCACTCACCAGCTACCGGTTTCTCTGTGGTTACCCCTGCTAACCTCCATAGGATTTTGGGGATCCTGTTGGATAGTATAAAAGATGCACCACATGTGGCCGAGAAGGTCTGTGGAGCTATCTATTATATTGCTCAGGGGTACGAGGATGCAGGGACAAGCTCCTCTCTGCTCACACCTTTCCTTCGAGATATCATAACTAATCTTATTGCCACTGCTGATCGAACAGATAGCAGTGATTCCAAGCTAAGGTCTTCTGCATATGAAACCTTGAATGAGGTTGTTAGGTGTTCAAACCTTGCAGAGACATCTCAGATGATCGTCGAACTTCTGCCTGTTATGATGTCTAAGCTAGAACAAACTTCAAATCTTCAAATAGTGTCATCTGATGACAGGGAAAAGCAAGGAGATCTTCAAGCCTCTCTTTGTGGTGTGCTTCAGGTAATTATTCAAAAACTAAGCAGTGCTGATGAAACCAAGCCCATCATACTCCAGGCAGCTGACCAGATCATGGTATTGTTCCTTAATGTGTTTGCTTGTCGTAGTTCTACTGTACATGAAGAAGCTATGCTTGCAATCGGTGCACTGGCCTATGCCACTGGGCCCGATTTTGGGAAGTACATGCAAGAGTTCTACAAGTATCTGGAGATGGGTCTGCAGAACTTTGAGGAGTACCAGGTTTGTGCCATCTCAGTTGGGGTTGTGGGTGACATTTGCCGTGCTTTGGACGACAAGGTCTTACCATATTGTGATGGGATCATGACACTTCTCCTGAAGGATCTCTCCAGTGGTGAACTCCATCGGTCGGTGAAGCCTCCTATATTCTCCTGCTTTGGGGATATTGCTTTAGCAATTGGCGAGCACTTTGAGAAGTACATCAGTTATGCACTACCAATGATGCAAAGTGCTTCTGAAGTGTGTGCCCAAATGGACGACAATGATGAGGAGATGGTGGACTATGGTAACCAGCTCAGGCGCAGTATTTTTGAGGCTTATTCTGGGATTCTTCAGGGATTTAAAAATTCCAAGGCTGATTTGATGTTACCTCATGCTCCTCATCTCTTACAGTTCATTGAACTGGTTGCCAACGACCGGCATAGGTATTTTCACTCATTTTGTCGATTATCTATATATTTATTTCTCATTATGTGGAATGTCTGAACATTCTAACATGTCTTACATGGTGCATGTTAGGGACGAGAGTGTAACAAAAGCAGCAGTTGCTGTTTTGGGTGACCTAGCAGATGCACTTGGTTCAAACATAAAGACGATGTTCAAAGATCGTGCATTCTTCACAGAATTATTAGGCGAGTGTCTTCAGTCCGATGATGAACAGCTGAAAGAAACAGCCACGTGGACCCAGGGGATGCTCGGACGTGCCTTCTCCGTCTACGGGTGAAAGGTTTCTTTCTTAGATGTGGCTCTTTGTTAATGCGTCGTGACTTGGTTTTCTTTGTTTTGTTAAGGTTGAAGTCGTCAGGGTACCCACAAAAGTGTGGTTTCTTGTCATGTATGCTAATGTCTTTTATAATGTGGATGAGACTTTTAGATGATGAAATTCTTTTCATTGATCTGCTAATTATTGTGGCATGTAACTTGTTATTTACTGCTCGAAAAATTTTTGTTCTTGATGCCCGAGTATTAATTCTTTTTAAAATATATATATCAGGGCATCATGGAATATGACAGAGCTCACAATTGCCATTTCTTTCCCCTTCCTTTTGAGTGAGGGAGGAAGGAGGCAGATGAAGTTTTAAATGTCTCTTGAACAGAAGAATGATTAAATTAATGATCTGTGATCAACTGAGATACTATAAAATATCAGTTGAAGTATTTTGTATTTGGCTTTACTGAATAACATCACCATGTACAGTTAAAATTTTACATTTGAGTTTCTTTGTAGATTCTTGTAAGAAGCTTTGGATGATCTGATTTTGTATAAATTATCAACTGCCAATGAAAAATTATAACTGAAATAGGAATC
Organism: Fraxinus quadrangulata; assembly: GCA_903798255.1. Classification (NCBI taxonomy): domain Eukaryota; kingdom Viridiplantae; phylum Streptophyta; class Magnoliopsida; order Lamiales; family Oleaceae; genus Fraxinus; species Fraxinus quadrangulata. The sequence goes on along the minus strand of CAIGRB010124686.1, from coordinate 16,922 downwards.
AAATCTATAGAAAATTAAAATCTACAATTTTGATGAAGATAAGTTGTAAATAAATAATTATTCCCTTCACTACTTTCAAATGAGATATAAATCTTTTATTGTGGCAGACAAATAGGATACCAAAAGGCAAGTGAATGTCAATCTAATAATTAAGCCAAGGTTTTCTCAATTCTGCCCACAAGAAAGTCGAAACAAATCTCTCAGAGGTCATAAATGCTGGAAGACAACATCTATGTTGGAAGGTAGAGGTCTCCAGGGTGAAGAATCGTCGAATGTTCGGTTCAAGTATGTATAAGTTGTGACAACATTAGGATTAACCGGGGTGTCGAACAGGGGGAGAGACCATTACTTCTTAGGATTAGTCAGGCGATGCATGGACATCCGAGTCATAAAACAAAAACAAAAAAAGCCGTTTTTGGAATGTTGAGTTTGTTTTATTCATTGCTAAGTCCTTGTTTACTGTCATTTCTTAAAATCATTTTTTTCCCTTAATTCATTTTCAATTAAAAATTTATTGGGATCTATAATTTTTATCATCATATATTTTAACATTTATCAAATTTACTAAAAAAATTAACTTTTATTCAAACCTAACAGGGCTAAGTAATTTGTTATTTATCAATAAATTAATAATGTCGTGTCATTAGTGTTTAGCATGAGATGGACATCGATTTTTATTAAATTAATTCCTTGTTAAGTGTTAACATGAACACTAAATCTCCATGAAGAAGTTATACTGGCTCCAATACAACACATCAGAGTTTAAATTTCGTATTTATTGTTTCTTTTTCAATCATGTCCCGAACTTGATTAATCTCAAATGAAACCGTGTTTGTATAGTTAACCAACATTCAAGTAACTATATTTTATTTCTTCCCAAATTTTTATTGGTCATCTCAAATATTAGTATATTACCTATTGATTTTGTTGAACAATCTTCTTCATGATGTCGAAGAAGACACAAGGTTAAAAGAAGATGAAAGAGGACATTTTACCTACGCCATGAAGAAGAGACACGGTTAAAAGAAGATGAAAGAGGACATTTTACCTTGAAAGAGATGAAAAATAATTACTAAAATATCACATTGAAGCCACAATGTTAAACTTCCAGGAAGACTGAGAAAGAAAGTGAACTTTTCATGGAACTTTACCATAACAATTTATGCGTGAAACCAATTTGTCGACATCTATGACGAATTTTAATATATAAATGATAAAAATCATCAAAAATTCACTAGCCCATCTGTATGCAATCTGGGCTACTTGTTCCACACTGGTCAAACCTTTAGCAGTTACATACTCAAATCTTGATCCAGATATGGATTTTTGCATGGCTAGTGATCATGATTTTTCCTATTTATTCATTCACCGCGACTGAAGTGTCCTCAGATATTTCTTGGAATTCATACGTTCTGACGATGTTCTCCAGTGTGCTTTTCGAGCTTAGGCATTGCGTGGCTAATGTTTTCCTCAGAGCCCAGAGGTAAATGTTAAGAGAGAATTCAAATGGCTATGGGGAATGGACAGAAGGAACTTCGTACAGAGATTGTGAAGTCAATAAACAAGAAAAGTAATCCCCAGGGACGATAATGGAAAACCTGGCCTTTTATCTATTTCTGTCGAAAGAAAATGAGTGTGAATACCAGAGAGGAGTCGAGCAAGAATTTCATGAAAGCATTCATGGTGTTTTACCAAAGCCCTACATATGAGAAGTTCGCTCACTTTACTGCCGACTCTTGCAATCTATGCCAGACGATGCAGAATTAATACACATAATAGACTTCGATGTGGGAGAGGGAATTCAATGGACTCCTGTGTTCGAGGCCATAAACCAGAGAGCAAAATCACTTTGATTCACATCAATAAAATTTGATGATAAATGCATCTGTTCACAACGGGACTTTTTGAGGGACAAAGAAATGGTAATATGAAACCAGTACTGAGGATCTAGCAAGATAACAAGGATGAAGAAAACAGGACGAGGCAAAGAATGGTAAGTCTTCAACTGAATGATTTGAATTCCACACATGGCCAGGAGCATAAGTCGTGCCACTAGCCAAGGAATTGCTAGCCAACGGTGGAGCCTCAGCAGGAACCGTGACTTTCTGCTGATGGAGAAAACGCAGGACAGTTCAAGAACTTATTCGGGTTATAGTTCATTCTTCGACAAACACACAAAGCATTACAAAATCCAATTTGAATAATTTGAACATTTACATGCTCATCTTGCAGAAGCAAGAACGACCATGGAGGCACTGTTTTTAGCACCTTCTTTGTGCGCTCTTGCTTGGCCACAAGACTGGGAAGAGTCGACACAAGGTTTCAATCTTCCCATAACCATTTTAGAGGGATGGAAACTTGGCTAAGAAAGTTTTAACTGAAGCCAAGCAGATTGTGAATGAAAGAGAGTTCTTACAAGATCAAGATTGCTGAGGACAAAGAACATGAGATCGTGTATCAATATAAGGGTACCCCAATAGTAAAAGTTTCTACTTGTATTTGAAGACAGACTCGCTCTCTCTTGGTGTAGGAAGCCTTCTGCATTCTCAAATTCTTTGTATTTTCTTTTCTTTCGTATCCATTGATATTTTGCATAAAAGTGGACAGATATGAAAACCAAGCAGAAAATATATGGTATGGCTTATTTATAAAAAACTTGGTTCATAACCTCATCACGAAGAATGAGATGTACATAAATGGATAGAAAATAGAACATATAATCAGCATAATGTCAACAACCCACATCAACTAATGACACAAATATCAGATTCACAATATGATCACACACAATTTGACCACACTGATCACGGCCTCGGATAGTTCCCGGACCTCAGACAGTCGTGTACAGAGAACCATTTTTTTCATCAAGACCATGCTAAGAAGAGTCTCAGAATTTGTGGACTCTCACTTACAAGAGCTTTGTCATCAACATGAAGCAGTCAATTAATCATGCACTTGTAAAAACAAGGATCTCTATGAACCTGACTGGATGAACTTCACAGAAATATTCATTCAAGGGAAATCCGTAAATTGCATTTTACACATTACCTTTTACCTGCAAATAGATACCGACCAAGTGAAACTCCTATCCCATGACGGCCCATTTAGCCCAGATGAATTCAAAGCTGCAAACGAAGTTCAACGACAACGAAACAACAATTCCACTATGATGCTCGTATCCTGAAATGGTTGCAGCCGAGAATGTTCCAACAAAAAAAATTGTATCGCAGCATAGGCACAGATTAGCAAACAAGCTCTAAGATCAAACATATAACATCATAAATGTGGATAAATGACCAAGGGATCCCCATAATCAATCACCAAGGTCCAGAATAACACTTTTCCTGAGCCAATATCGTGCCAAATATCACAACAGAACTCAAACTATCATCAAAGAAATGACAAATGAAAAATTAGCTCTGTCCCAAGCAACTCTTGGGCAGGCCACATTAACATCAAGCTACACAACGTTTTCAAATTTACATGCAAGTACATGTAACAAGTATCACGTTTTGTAATTGAAATCAACTGAATCCAAGTTCGAGGTCTATCATGGAACATGATATTCTTCTAGAACCACGGATTATCTTTTGATTAACTAGCATATAGGCGGAGTAAACTAAATCTATCTGAAGTATATGGAAATTTGAGGAATATCAATATCATTGTCCTCATCATCCTCACAAGCCACTACGATATCAAAATGACGCCGATATGGTGGCAGCTCAGCTTTCGCTACGTCCTTGACCAGATCTACCAACTTCCGATCCATGCGTTCTTTGTGCCTTGGGAACATACTATTGTAAAGCAAGCAACTTCCATAGGATATGCTATAAGCATTCAAGCCTTTATTTTTGAGCCATTGAAGCAACTCTCTTAGGCTCGGGTTGTCTTTCAGGATCCACCTGTCCCAAATAGTCCAACTCATGTCCTGATGCTTGATGACTTTGGGTGGAACTGGCTCAGCCATTGAGAACAAAGGAAGTGCAAGGTTTGCAAAAGTGTTACGGTAGTCCTCCAGTTTGTGCTGTCCATCTAGAACCTTGTACAGCTCAAGGCAAACAAATCCTGTGGCCATTGCCGTGGAAGTTGCAATTGCAGGGATTATTCTCCCTGCAATAAATTTTGCTTTGAGCTTATCAACTTCAGGAATACTATAGTTTCTCGCTCTCATGTTGGCAAAACCGGCTATCAGGTCCATATGATAATTTGTGTCGTCATCCTGCACATTAGAAGAACTCAACAAAGGGAGCTAATAGTGTCGACAATTTCAAGGCGCTTATTCAGGAAGCATTTTTTAACAGACTTTCAACAATGTAAGATATTCAAACAGTTCCAAATTTTTCCAAAAAAGTAAAGATAGGTTTGCTGTTTCCTGACGCACAAATGCTATTCACCATCTTTAAATATCCAGCTTTGCATTTTCTCTTCAAAGATTTTAAAAACTCAACAGCCATGGTATTATTGAATCTATGAAGAATAATGTCACCTCATACAACATTGCTAACCAGGTAGGAAAAAGGTTCTGTGGAAGTTGTAAAACATATTCAAGGCCAAAATGCAGAAAAATGCCAGAGGAAGCATGCATGCAAACATAAAACACAGATTACAGCTTGTACAGACGCACCTTTTCAAATTGAATGGGGTTCATCTTATAACCTGGTGGCAACTTCTCTCGGCACCTTTCTAACTTCATGACCAATTCATTGATGACAGCAGCATCATCTATGGACGCAGTAGATAAACTAGTTGCTTTCTCATCTGTCACAATTTTTGCATCTGTCTTTGGCAGGAAATCAGGGACAATCACTTTGTCAACAGCATCGGCCAACTTTTCTGAGGAATTGACCCAATCTGGAATTGGGATGCCAAAGGTCTCTGCTCTTAATATGGACGCTGCCATAATAAACTGAAGATGACTGAAATCATGAATGGAGAACTGGAGCGGGTGCGGAAAACGCTTTGGTGCCGACCAGAATGGTGCCCCGCTGCTAGTAACAGCATCCTCAGGAAATGTAAATGTCAACTGCTTGACCCGGTTTGCAAAGTAGTCTTCAAACCTGAATTCACCAAGAGAGTATTGCTATCAGAACCTTACGAGGGAAAGTGGTGCTCAAAACTGAGGATTGAAAAATAATGAGATGGTTATACTTCAATCGAGCCCAGGCAATGCAGTCCTGGAATGTTTCGCATCTGTCCCTGTCAAGACACTCGAGAACGCGTTCCAAAGTGTCCCGGGCTTGGGCATCACCAGCTTTGTTCATTGCAGATATATATTCATCTGGACTGCTCAAATACGCATCAACTTCGGCGGGTGTCTTCTCAAGCAGCCCATCAAATTCAGACCTAGCCCATGTTAAGCAATGGTCAATGTTGTGTGGGAATGAATGCACTGTGCACATAGGTGCTTGCTTTTCCGGTGGGTCCCTTGATGCACCATAATTTTCAGTTAGGTGAGGGATTACCATCTGAGTGTTGCACTTGGCACCTAAGGTTCCTGACTCCAGAAGGGGTTTCTGGAAATACAAGCACCTCTGATCAATATAAAGCCTGGCAGTCACATTGTCTAGAGCATTGATGACAACACTCAAATTCTCCCAGTATGTATCATCAAAAACATTTTCAGTTTCAGGGCTTGCACGGTTTTGCAAAGCTTCAACATGAAGACGTGGGTTGATCAAAGTAGCAGCTGAGGCAGCAACTGTTGATTTTGCCTGCCCGATGTTCCAATCGCGGAAAAGGAACTGTCTGCTAAGGTTGCTCTTTTCAATGACATCATCATCTGTAACTGTTAGTTTCCCTCCATCGCCGCAACAAACACCCATCAAAGCTAGATTTTTCAGAAACTCACACCCCAGTGCACCAGATCCCACAATGAAAACTCTTGCATCCTCAAATTTCTTCTGTAACTTAGACCCAAATATAGAGATTTGAGCATCATAGCGTGAATTCAAAGGCTTTAAGTCGTCAGGATCCAACGGTTCGCTGGGAAGTGATTCAACAGAGTCGAAATAGAAAAACTGCAATCCAAATTACTCCAAAAATTAAAAAATAATGAAATTCTAAGTTGCAGATAAATTAAATCACCATATTCCATGTGAATGATAATTCATTCATCCTGTCCAGATTCAACGTATCAATTGCTCATTCAAATACTGTAAAGTGTATAGTAATAAGAGTACTTAAATTTGTATAGTGATGAGCTATGATGCTTGGACTCGGGAACGGACATGTATCTAAGTGTCAGATCTTTTATTTTCTAAAATGTAGGATATGAGGACATGACTAAAAAGAATCCAAACTTCGGTGGATACGTCTTTCAAACTTCAATTTTTTTACTAACCAAAGATGTCATATTTAATAGACCAAAATCAATTATATTATTTACAAAAAGGAAATGAGGATGGAATAAGGGGTTAAGGCGAATAAAATAAAATTTTAGAGTTTAGTTTTCAATTATGAAAAGTTAATTACTAAATATATTATACTCCCTCCGTCCCAATTATATAGGCTTGTTTCGTTTTTCACACGAATTAAGAAAACTTCTTTAATATCATTGGAAAATTAATTTGTCAAGATCTTTCCTAATTTACCCCTATTTAATTTTCAGTATGTAAAACTAAATTATTGTTGGAGCTAATAAATAATTTGAAGAAGAAGAAATGAGAGTTGTTCCATGTTTCCAAGAAGTGGGAAATGTGTGTATTTGGATGATTTCAAAAAGTTAGCATATTAAGTAGGAAAATTTAATAAGGGTATATTGGTAAATGAATACAACAAAATATTCTACATTAGGAAACATGGCTATATATTTGAGACAAGATAAAAAGGAAACTCAGCCTATATAATTGGGACGGAGATAATTGGGACGGAGGGAGTATAAAATAGAAAATGACGAACTTGATTGCAATTTGGATTTATTAACCCATTTTCATTTTATACAAATAAAATCCTAAAGCACAGATACAGAGGGGAGGAAAAAAAAAAAAGAAAAGAAGAAAGAAGCAGAAATGGCATCGATTCTGGTTGAAACTTAGAGGATTCGACACATATCCTATACATATACTCACGTCGTGTCGATACAGGTACTCCAACCATTTCGAAGAGTCCGAACATAAGAGGTGATAAGTGTACTTTAAATCATACTAATGCTTGACATTTACCTGAAAAAGTGGGTGGAATTTTCCTGAGCAAGCCTTCACAACCTCCTGTCCAACAATACCACCAAACATGGCTGCCATGGGGTTTAACACAGCCCTGGCACCAAAAGCAAAGTTCCTAAGAAGCTTCTGGTCAATCTCCTCAAGTCTCCCATCAAGCAAGCTATTGTTAATATCAGTAACAAGACATATTAGTTTTTGAGCATCTTCCTCAGATCCAGCAACAGGGTAGCGTCCTAATTCAGCTATAAACTTATCCAGTGCTTGAAATGCCAAATGCAGGAGAGATGGACGGTCAAATTTGGAGAAGTCGCTCAGGAGAAAATCCCCAGGATCCTTTAGTGCTTGTTTTAGAGTCTTGAAGTTGAGGACTTTAGGTTCCTTTACTTGTGTGACTATACCACCTCTATCATATGCAGCATAATTTGTGGTGTCCTCTTCAATGGTGAATGAGTAAGGCCTGGCATTTTTAATTTTTCTGGGTTTTCCATCATTCAATTCAGTCATTCCTCGCACTTCGGAAAACACAACTAGATCTCCATCCTGAAACTCAAGCCTCTCATCATCAACACAAGCCACAAGGGCAGGATTGTCATTGCTAATAGATGCAATAATTCCTGTTCGCGGATCCTCACCATCGACATCAAAAACTGTGAACTCAGGACCGAAGTTGCAAAACACACTACCGAAAAGGCCACGAACTTCAGATTTGATAAACGCAATTGGCGGCTGATGCTTGTGGCAATAATTATCATATTCTATTGCCTTGTCTAAGTTGATATCAGTGAATACAACAGCCTGGAGACCAAATACAAAATGGTAAGAATATCCTACAATTTTGTAGAGCAGGGTCAGATATTTTGCAGGTCTTAACCCAGGTATGATCTTAAATCACAAAAAATAAAATCCTGTACTTTTTTTAGTTTAACAATATTATAACAGTTCATAGTCCAGGAATATATATATATATATATATATATAGTCAACAAAGAGCCATGGAAATATTGGATTATTGGATTATGCTCTACAAGTACCACCTGAGGTCGACAAAAAATTGACAGAAATATCAAATGAGAAATATCAAATGAAGAAGTAAATATAAACACAAAACACAAACTGACTTCAACAACAGAATAATTGATCAAAAAATCATCAGCATGTAAGACATTAATTTTATTCAACAACTTAAAGGATCCAAGCATAGAAATACTTGATTCGTCAAGCAATAAAATATATCAAGTAATATTTTCTGCCAAAATAACCTAGAACACTGATATAGAACTTTGGATTTTGCATAAAAAGTTAAAGTTGACTAATTCCACCTTATGGCAAAATGTTACCTGGAAATTAGAAAGCTTCTCCTTAGTTAACTCATCTGTTAAAGTAGAAATGACTACGGCGTTGTTAAGTTCCTGTAATTTCTGGACAGAAGCAAGAGCCCTGTTCTTTCCCAAATCTTCTTCAGAGAAGATAAAACTGCCGGATAAATCCCACAGCTCCACGTTACCCTCGTCATGTAAGGTCACAGATTTAACCCCAGCAAGAATTAGGTTCTTTGCTGCAACAAAAATATCTTACTATTACACTATCTCTTCCCGTAATCATCAGAACCATCACATGAAATCATATTAATGGATATTCAGATGAATTAATTGCAACGGTGCCAATGATAATTATACAGCATAACCAAGTGAAAACAAGTCCAACTCAGCATTAACCAAAAACTAAAGAAAGGTCACCAGTTAACACGCGCTGTACTGTCACAAGTTCAAGAAAAATCAAATTGCAATAAATCATCGCAGCATCACCAATCTGTCTAGTGTTTAATATATCTAATATAATAATCCTAATGATATATCAAACGTCAGCATCAGGCAAAATATAAAATATCCCTCAACTAATGCAGTACGTCACATTTTCTATTCTTCCTTTCATCTATCCAAATTGCACAATAAACTACAAATTTTGGAAAACATCCAAATCCATGATTTGGGTTTAATTAATACACTTACATAAATTAGTACAAACATAAATGCAATAAAAAAAACATATAAAAAGGCACATGTATGCTTTGACAGGAAATATGGTGGAGCGGACCATTTTGCAAATAGCGGGCATGAAATTAGTATTGGTAATGCTATGAAAATGCTTCATCCAGTATTGCACACAAATAAATTGTTCATTTGTTTTAAAAGTTACGTTGATCAAAAATAAAATATTTTCTTCTCACAGTAAAGCAAGCAGCAGCATGAAATTTGGCTAAAGAACTGGATCTAAACAAATTTAATTTCCAATTTCATCCAATCAGTTTCCACCCAAATCAAAAAAATTCAAATGGCAACCTCAATCGCCACAACAGAGCACCCTATACTTCAAATCAAAATAGGCAACACTAAAATTATTTAAAAAGTACAACAAACTAACACACGTAAGCACACAAGAATATAAAAACGTGCTTACCGACTTCAGCACCAAGGCCTTGCAAGCCAGATACGAGGATATTGGAAGCAAACAATCGACGCATAGTCTCGCGGCCGTACACAGCGAGCTGGCGGCTGTGCAGATCCTCGTCGATGTCTCCGATCGGCGCCTTACCATTCCGTCCACCGACGCCGTTACTAACGCCGTTACTCCCATCGGCATTTCCTCCTCCCATGTTGACAACCGATACCCCGGCCGTTCCTCCGGTGGCTGACGTGGCAGAGGATACGAAACTCCGGTGCTTCTTAGACAAGGAAAGGGACTCTGAATCTACTTCTAACGCCAATCCTGCAGTAGGTCTCTTCGCAGGAAGCATAAAGTCTACAGAACTGTTGGAATTCACCATTTTCAAGAATTAAAAACTCAAAATTAATTACTTAAATCAAAATAAAACCAAAGTAAGAAATGAAAAAAGCGAAGCAGAAATTGAAGAGTGCGCTAGATGAGTAAATGTAATGGAAAGGACAGAGGGGAAGCTATACCAAAAGGGAAAGGGCGTGGATTGATGATTAGGGTTTGAGATTGGACGGGTTAGATGTGGATTAATCAGGTGGGCTGGATTGGCAGAACGTGGGGGAGGAGATTGGTTTGGAGGGAGGTTGGGTATATATCAGGTTTGGTATGCGTGGAGGCTAAGCCAGGTTTGGCGGTGGAGCTTATTATTAATATTAAAAAGGAAAATGAAAAAAGAATGCGTCGACAGCAGGATTCGAACCTGCGCAGGCAAAGCCCAACAGATTTCGAGTCTGTCTCCTTAACCACTCGGACATATCGACGTGTTACAATCGTGTGTTCAGTCTATAATCTTTAATTATAGTTCACTGAAAATTGTCGAGATAAACATTTTAACCCATGTTGTATTAAATCAGATTTTAGTCAATGTTAATAAAATATATACTCGAAAAGTTGTGGATCTTATAAATTATGCTGTTAAAATTAATGATTGATTTTTACTAAATTAAAATATGAATTTTTATCCATACCAAACATTAGCTTCTTTTTATATAGAAGATTCAAAAGGTTTGCATTTAAATAAACATTACACGTTAGTCGTATTAAATTCTCTTTACGACAAAAACACAATTCAAACGTAAGTGTTCTCGTTCACGTATTTTTATGATTTTGACACCCAACATTCAATGGAGTGGAGTTGTCCTCTTTTCCTTTTCATGATTTGAAAGACAATGTTGTGATGTTCACTTTTATGCCCTTTAACATGCGATACAATGACAATGAAAGAAGCTTTTTCGTACAAGCGGATATCCAGCGACAAATTTTGCTTGTAGGTATTCAATATAAATATCCTAAGTAATAGACGAAGAACATGAGTATACCCGCTTCAATAATAACAATATTTTGAAAGCTCAACCTTTTTTCAACATGTTCAAGTACTTCATTTTCTTTAGACTCGAGGTTTAAAAATAAGCTCATGAAAGAAGAGTCACTCACTTGTAAATCATGAAGGAAAAGTACAATACTAACTCGGACGCTTTCCTAAACTAACAATGGCATTCTATTGATATCCAAGTTTTAATAAAATAAGAGCACTCTATAATCAAGACCACAAAATCAAACATCGTCTAATATGATTGTTCACAAAATGAATGCTCTAAAGAGTTGAATAACAAGAGATCCAAAATTTACGGTATTATCTTTCTCTATATCTAATTTTAATGTATACTCCGAATATGCTGAATGATAAATATAATTTCTTCTAAAAAGAAAATATTTGAATATATTAATGTCTTTTTTCTAAAATTTAAACTTATGCATTCGCTAACACGTAGGACGTTGAGCAATTTAGGTTGCATGGCAATGATACTTGACATGATAAAAGCTTATGATACAGTGGAACGGACATTCTTATTCTAGATGATGGGACATATAGGTTTTCGTGGCCAATGGATCAGACTTGTATGTAAATGCATTTCCACCTCGTCCTTGTCAATTATTGTCAATTCGACTCTATGTGGCCGCTTTAAACCAACACGAGGACTAAGACGGGGTTGTCCCATATCACCATATCTTTTTCTTATTTGTGTAGAGGGCTTATCTAGATTTATCCAGATGCAAAAGGAATAAATTCACAAAAGAATAAAGCGGTTCAGTTGTTTGAGTTATAGGCCTCGTGTCTCCATTTTTTCACTGATGACAGCATGGTTTTTTGTTAGGTCACCCATAATGAATACCAAAACGTTAAAAAGGTCTTAAAGATTTATGAATTTGCATTAGAGTGATGCTATTTAGTATCACTGGTGTTACGATACCAATCTAAGTGGCATTAAATATTATTAAATGAAAGGTACAATTAGATTAATCATTTTATTTCATCTTTAATCGAATATAAGGTCCATGATTGAGCAAATTAAATATAAGGTCCTTGATGGAGTGAGATGACAGAAACAACAACTTTAGAGGAGAATTTTTTTTTTTTTTTCTTTTTTCTTTTTTTGTTCGGTGCTCATTCATTCAGTTTCTAGGCTATAGAATCTCGATGTACCCTCTTACAGATCAAATACCAGGTGAAGGCCTTAGATTCCTAATATGATTGTACTAGGTGCAAGTATAAAGATTACATTGGAATGGTTCAGCACTTACCAAGACACCATAATTGGGGATGAAGGTAGAAATGAATAGGGTGAACTAAGCAAAGCTGCCACTTATTTTGTATACCTAGCATTGAGATTAATACAAAATATGTTGAGAAACTTTAGGCAGAAATTCCTTCTGAGTAATATATAAAACCTGATGTGCACTTAGTATTGCACGAATTAGATATTGTTGCATTATGAAGAGACGAAAGGCATAGAAATGAGGATAACCAAAAAGATGGAAGAAATATCTTCTCTCCAAGGATCCTATAACAATCAAATAAGGTTATTATTACTACCATAATTGGTAAGGAAGTTGTGGAGGGTACAAATGTTCAACTAAAATTTTCTTTCCTCACAGGTCAATAGATAATAGTAGAGTTTTTTCTTTATAAGCTTTCTTCATGAGAGTCAATAATTTTGTCTGCACCGCGTGTTTATTTTGAATCTTTAGAAGGTAAGTGATTGCATTTCTTATTTTCGCGGAAGTGTAACATTAGCCTTTGAGGTTTGTACATGGTTTTACCTTGTATGTTTTGTAGTTTTAGAATGATTTTGCTCATTAGCCTTTTGCTGTGTTTTCCCTCACTCTTTACCCCTCCTATTTAATAGCATAATTTGTTATCTGGTGCAGAAAATTCCATTGAAGAGCTTCCTGCTTCAGTTTGCAATCTTGTCCATCTGAAGTCACTGTCCTTGAACAATAATAATGTGAAGCAGGTACTAGACTACTAGTCTTTGTTAAGTTGTTGTCATCCCCCTTTTCTTCTTAATAAATTTCCGATACTTTTCATTCTATAAACTTTGCCTTCTTGTTTTATAGTGGAATTCAATATTGCCTGGAATTTAATTATTGTTAATTGTCTCTCTGTCTGTATCATTTAATAGGCTATTTTTCTGCATGTCATATGTCTTCTGTTGTCAGATTTTCCACTTGAATTTTGGTTTTATATTAGTGCTAAATTCATAATTCTAGTTTCTTCCATTTTGCAGATACCTCCAAATTTGTTGAAAGAATGCAGAAGTCTACAGAATATATCACTCCATGGCAATCCCATTGTTATGGATCAATTTCAACAGGTGAGATTAGCGTTTTTGTTTCACACGACTCAATGCACTTTTATCCCCAATTTGGTGGGGATTAAAATCAGATTTTTAGTAGATTTTGATAAAAGTGGATGAAATGTAGGTTGAAAAGTTGTGATTTCCCATGAAATATGTGGTTAAAATTAATTGTTGATTTTGATTTAGATTAAAATCAAGATTTTAATCCCTACCAAATAGGTGCTAATATCACAAGCATAATCCACAGTACCATGCCAATTCTGTCTGCAAGTAATCACCAAAATTATCTTTCAGATGGAAGGATTTCAAGAATTTGAAGCCAGGAGGAAAAAGAAGTTTGACAAGCAGATAGATTCTAATGTGATGATAAGTTCTAAAGGCCTTGATGAGGGTGTTGATCTATGAAATACTTGCAGTGACAATTTTTGTAAGGCTTCCATTCACACCCTGATGCCAATTCTGCAATAATATATTTTGTCTATATTTTTAGATGATTTCACTTGTAGGATTTATTCTTTTTCTGATTTCCTGTTGTCTTGTAATTATGATAAAACTAAGTACCCCTTTGAAGAAATGATTTTGATGATTTGGTTGAAGAGTGCTTTTCTTTCTGCTTTTACGTTTATAGATCTGAGTTACATATTATATTTCCTCCATACTGGTGTTTCAACTTTTAAAGATGTCAGCATTATAAGAATGCAGCTTAAACATGCGTGATCTTTCTATTTCTTGGAGTTCCACTTGGTTGCCTAAATGGACTATGGAAACCCATATGGTGTAGCCTATGTTTGGCTAATTTTTAAACACTTTTTTTAATTGGTTAAACTATTTTTTATCCACACATTTCATAGGATCCAGGTACTACCCACCCAAACAAGCTATATGATATCTCATTTCTTTTATATGCTTGTAGAAGCCTGACCAATGAATGTATATATATGCCCCCCTATTGGCGGCATGCTACATGTGCGTGGTCATTGAAATACTTTATGCAAATTTTAGTTTACATAAATGAGAAGAAAAAGGGCTCAATTCCATACATATATAAACATGCAATTTGATACAATCTAACTTGCATGTGGTTGAGCTGGAATTTTTTCTCCTTCAATGTTCTGTCCCTAATAAATTTCTGAGCTCATTTGATTTTAGAAAGTTTTAATTCATCATCAAATGCCTGGATCGAAGATCACATTTCATTCACTGTTTGCAGTTTCTTTTGGTGTTTCTTCAGTATCGCTTCATTCCTATATGCTATTTGAGTTTTGATCTTGCAGAAGTTGAATTTCTCAGTGATGTGGGAGTGGTGGAGCATTTAAACGAGGTGTGGTACCAAAATTCATCAAGTACGTTTTAGAGATTTACAGAGCTGTAGATGATGTCCCTTCTGCTCTGTAGTTGGCATTTGGTCTTATGAAATGCTGTGTACAGAAGCTATATGTATATGCGAACTTCCAGTAACATATTATAGTAATTTCTACCCATGGAATTCCTAATTGTATCAATAGTCCCTTGTCTAAGGCAGATTCATTTAATAAGAAACTGTGTTTGAGTGGATTTATTGTTGTATGTTTGAATTCTTCACGCTTGTGCTGCATCACTATCCCTTATGATCTCCTTATTTATATTATTTTAGGTCAAGATCTACCCCCAAGTTTACCGATCATGCTATAGTGATTTTTTTTTTTCCCCGATACTCCAAAATATATTAATTGTTCCACGCGATGGAGGGGGGAAGCATATTAATTTTTGAAAAAATATGACACGTGTTAGGATATGTCAATTTTAAACTCTTTAAAATCGTACATTTATATATTAAATCTTTAATTTTAATGAAGTATATACATTTTTTCATATTTGTTTGTGAAATCTTTTAACTTTAGTTATTTATTATAGTAAAATAACTGTAAATTAAACAATATATACAAAATTAGACAGACTCAAGGCATATAGGACGTGTCTTGGAGATTTTGGAGTTTGATATGACACAACACAATCAAATATAAACACGATACCGCATATCGGTACGAACATGTAATCGTACTAGTAGTGCTCGTGCTTTATTGGCGAAAAGAAAAAGGAACAAGTATACAAGAAAATAAATGTATTCTCCAGAATACGATACGCGTTTCTTTCACTCATTATTCTACTTAATTTTTCGAATACTTCAATGCATAACAAGACTCTTATTTATACTTAATAAATACATGCAAACTAGATTCAATGGCTTCTATTATTTTGTTTAGTAATGCAAAAAAGTGGCCATTGCACTTAAAGTTCTTGATCACCATTACAAAGATACTTTCCTTTATTAAATTTAATTCTTCTATGAGAAAGACAAAGACATGGCTGCATTCCCTATGAACCACTCCAACAAAAGAAACCCAACTCTCTTTTGTTTATACATTTGATTTTAGCCACGATCTCACCATGTCGTTCTTATGTTATTGGCTGAGTGGATTAAAGCATCATACAAAACATAGATACAATTTGTGAACCAATCTACTATTACCTAAGTTCTATGCCTTCTATTTACGACAACATTTTAATTTTTTGTTTTAGTTTTCTTTCATAGAAAACATGTTATATCTTTTTTACATTTTAAGTTTTTAGATCAAATTGTTCAACATGACAACAAAGTATGAAAAAAATAGTGAACTCAAGTATCCGTATCACCCATTGAATGAAATTGTTCACGTTTCACTCCCTGGAGAAAAAAGAATGAATAATGTTATTTATCATTATGATGATGGAACATTGGTGATACGACAGTCTATGTGGAATAATGAAATTTGACAATTCAATTTTCATGAGAGATGGGGAGAAGAGAGAGAGAAATGTAATGGATAATGTGTTGTCATATCACCGATATTTTATCATGACGATGATGATGAATAACACTACTAAAAAAATAACAATTGAAAGCGTGTGTTAAAGATAAAATTTAAATAATATATATGTAACTGTCTAATAACTTGAACTTCTAAATCAAGTGGTTCAATCTTATGTCCTCTTTTTTTATTTTTATTTTTATTTTTTTGGACGGTTTTTGGTTCTTCTTCATTACAATGAAAAGGATCTTAGAAATATTCTTCTTAGAAACAAAGTCCCAAGTCCCGAGACACATAAATTATTAAAAAATTACTAATGAGGCAAAAGCCACTGTGTGTTACTTTTTATTGGCCTTTAAATGAAAACAATATTTTCTAATAGAAATCCACATGCATGGCTAGTGCAAATATCAAGCAAAGGTGAAATATGGGTCCCACTTTACTTAATTTTTTCTCTCAATTTCTTTTTCTTTTTGTAATTAACTGACTCTTTTGAGTATTCCCTAAGCAATTCTGCTAGAATTTGCTCATTTGCACATTCACTATTATGACCAATATAAAGGAAAACACATGCACCTTTATTATTCATACTTATTGGGATGGTCTGGATATGTAGTTGCTTTTTAAATACAAAGTTACACACTATCCATTAATTTACTATGATTTTTAATTAAATTAATTACTTTTTTTACGGTGTTTTCCAACTAGTGTAATATATATTGTCACAAGTTTCATAAAAAAAGTAATTAATTTAATTAAAAATCATAGTAAATTAATGGATAGTGTGTAACTTTGTA